>VVHJ01017845.1:0-19014 GCA_015107715.1 Tylochromis polylepis
AGGGTAGGGGGTAATACCATCTGTTGCAGGACTCCTTGTTCTTCTTGTTGTTGAAGATCTTTGGTGCAAGCACTGTATGTAAGCCACGCATTATACAAGCCACCCAATAAAACTCAATTTCCTTTCACTGCATCTACTTGACAGCATGTGTATATGTGTAAATAATGGTAAAACATGCTTATTAATACCGCAAGTCGCACTATGTTCATCTAAAGGCCGATGTGATTATTCTTTAATACTCATACAGAGTAATTATTTCACTCTGCATGATGTGCACAAGGAGATTGGTTGTTTGTTGTTATGTCTTTTCCAGACAGCAGGCAAAAGACAAAAACCCCATCCGCCCTGATTGTTCAAAGATCTGAGATGTTCTGTGTGCTTTAAGTTTTTATTCATTAAGCGGAAAAAAAAAAGTAGTTTGGATCCCAGAAACTTTTCCTTTCCTGTGACATTCACACCCACAAAAAACCTCAGCCACAAATCTTGCGAGCAGGCTCACTGGTGATTGTTGCCTGATTTACAGGCAGAGACACAGAGAGGAATTAAATTTGTGTAAGATACAGACGTAGTTAATCATGTTTGACAAGTGTTGATGTTGCCTCTTGCGAGGTTCGGTTATGAATTATGGATTGTGGAATGCATTTTTTTTTTTCTTGAATTTAATAGAAAGCTTGGGTTAGGAAATTATATTCAGTCACTCTTTCTATCACCATCGCCGCTACTCGTGTCAGCAGAGCTAACGCTCGAGTAGATTCTCCACAAAGCTGCTAAGCAGTGTGATACAAGTAGTGTCTAAAATGTGACACCTTGTGAACTGAGTCATGTGTGAATATGAAATATATACTGTGCTGTTAAGCATAAGGTGACAGATGGAAACAGGACTCGGCCTTTGTTAATGCACTTCCATTGTGCCAGTTCTTCTGTCGCCGTGACGTACATAGCCCCATGTATTTCCCAAACACTGTGGCAAATGATCACTTGGCCCAAAAGTGACTTCCCCCTCCTTCAGGGTTATTGCTGATAACCTGTGTTATATATATATATTTTTAGTCAGAGCATCTCAAAGAAAAAGAAACACACACACAAACAGAAAAAGCCTAAGATATTCATGCCAAGCATTTTTGATGTCTCAACAGATCTTTGAAGGAATGTCTCTGGAGTAAAAGACTTGTGAAATATACACACCTGCGCAGACGTGCACACACTCTGTTGACAGTGAGTCCTTTGGGTGCCAGGTAGCAGCCGGGGTTTATCACGCTGCTTGGACATATGGCTGCTGCGGCAAATCTGATTAATATGGGATGGCCAGGAGACCAGTGTGCAGTGTGGGACAGACTGCACCGGGACATCCCCACTGGTCCGGCCTCCCCCTCACACCGTGCCAGGCCTCCACCCGGCGCAGCTAAAAACAGACCCGTCGTCAGGGATTCAGATGGTCTGAGCAGTGGGAGAGCAGGAGCAGAGGAGGTGTTGTACAGATTTAGAAGGTGACCAATGACTTTTTGGATACGTTTACATCAGCGTACCACCATTTCAGTGTAAATATTTATTGCTAATTAAAAATAAGGGTCTTAAGTTAATTCAATTATTTCTTGAGAGTTTTGCAAATAAAAATAATCACTTTAACAGATATTTTTTGTTGTACATGTTCTTAAATGCTTTTAGGTGTGTTTTGGAGCTCAAAAACGCTTAAATTGAGTCCTACAGTTTTTGGGTCAGCAAAAATGGCTAGATATGTGACCACACATAGACAGAGGTGATACAAGCGGATAAAATGGTTGCTGCTGTTATGGGACTTTTCATAGACAACTACCTTCAGCTACAGGTCTAAACATGCTGTCTGTGTCCTCTTAAATTCTCATTTTTTCCCCCTTTCACAGCACAACAGCATGCATACATTCACAATTAGCACAACAAAGTGCACAAGAACTGTTTGTGCCGGTTATGTCGTGACGTAATTTTCCTGTAATCAAGCAGGCAATGAAATAATTATTTCGGTAGTCGGACAGATTTTGACATATCTGCTCGGTTTAAATGGGCTGTACGGGATTATGATGAAAGAATAAGAAATTTGTACCGTTTCTTTCTGTATGTAGCCACGCCAATTTCCCAGAATAACTTCTTTTAAACTGTCATTGCAGATTTGATAGATCTCTTAAATTACAAAACACACCATTACAATGTGTATAAAGTGGAAATAAACCCACTGACTGCTGCCTGCAAGGACTTTTAGACAGAGATGTTACATTCAGCAAATTACCACGGCTTAGGCCTAAATGGATAAATGATCCTGAATTATTAATGCTTGAACTACTATTTTATATAGTTAAGCCCTTTAACTGTCTTCATATGTCTTTTAAGGATTACCAGAAACTGTTGCGCTCCTTGTGTTCACATGGCAGTGCTTATTTTAAAGGAATAGTATTATATTTTGTATACAATCTTTATGTAGGAGTAATGAATAATAGGTATTGATTTGTAAATAACTGGCCATGAATGGACTTATTACACAATATTATACTACAGTACATTTTTTATTAACTAGGCAGCTCAGTCTTTCTGTTGATATGACACATGAAAGAAAGATAGACGTGAAATGTAAAAGTGAGGTCAGAGGTCAAGTGTGACATGATACTTGGATGAAAAGTATAATGTGATATTTAGAATCCCCATATAAGAATATCATTTTCTAAATGTTGCCAATACAAACAGATTGTAGCATTTTAAGCATA
The DNA here is from genome assembly GCA_015107715.1 of Tylochromis polylepis. NCBI lineage: Eukaryota > Metazoa > Chordata > Actinopteri > Cichliformes > Cichlidae > Tylochromis > Tylochromis polylepis. Next base: position 2,733 of record VVHJ01017845.1, read on the forward strand.
GTTTTAAAAATGAAAGAACTTCTTTATGAAAGTTTGACCCTATTTGACCTTGAAGAAGAGGTCAGAGATCCAAAGTAATGTCATATTTAGAATCCCCATATATCATTCCCTATTGCAGTTGTTCCCAAAGTGGGGGGCCATTGCAGGGGGGGCGCGGTATGAATTTAAAAAAGAATGTTTGGACACTGCTAGCATAAGGGACAGATTTTTGATGGGGCTCCCACACAAACGCAAAGCAGAAGATGAAGCATCGCCAAATATGCTTCCAAACCAACTTCCTTCCAAGCCAAAGACTAGAAAATATGATGAAGCATATCTTGCCTTTGGCTTCACCTGCACAACGGTGGTGCCAAGGTAGGTATCCCTGACAGAATTAGTTTCCCCTGTGTCGGGAGCACGCGCTGGGCTGTCCAAATCACAGACAAACAGTATCCCACAGTTGTTTATGTTTTTAAACCCATTTAGTACAGAGAGGAATTTTTTGAAAAATGTATTGATAGCAATGTTGAATATTCTTACACAGTAAAAAAAAACAAATAAACAACTACACGTAAAATAATTATAACATAAAAATGGATTGTTTTTCTGTTATTTAAAAGATTTTCTTGTAGAACAAAGGGGGGCCAAGCAAAAAAAGTTTGGGAACCACTGCCCTATTGTATTTGCCTACATGCTGTTAATACAAGTAATGGCAGTAAGAAATAGTTTTAAATATCTCTGTATAGCCTTATTATCACTTTAGATCAATCTGTTGAGAGGTCAGAGGTCAAATGTGCCACGATGTTTTTAATCTTTATGTGGCACCTTTTATATGGTGACAATGACACACATGTAAATATTGTAATTTCTAAGTTCAAATTTTTAACCAATTACTTATTAAGTGGACCTCGAAGACCTTGGTGGATGTAAGTCAAGTTTTAGCAGATTATCAACACGACCCCACTCTACACCCCTACAAAGTTTTATCCAAATTCCTCCAAAACTTTTTGACTTATCGTGTTTACAGACAGAATGATACTCACGTAAGCACGCATGTAAACGCTATCAGAAACATATCATCCGTGGTGGCTGTAATCAGGAAGGGGGCAAATACTTTTTCACAGCACTGTATCTTGGTTAGTATTTGCATTAGTCTCCCCAGTTTTCCCCTCATTGTCTTTGTGGTTCTTAGTCTCATTTTTCTTAAGTGTTAGCATTTACGCCCATGGTATACTGAGAGCTTCATGGTCAATTCACCTACTGCAAGGTGCCCAGTTCATGTGACTGCAAAACAAGCCTAAATCGTCATCCCTCTACCATCGTGTTTGACAGTGAGTATGAGGTGTTTTTGCTGATATGCTGTGTTTGGTTTCCACCCAGATGTATCACTGTGAATTTTGGCCAAACATCTCCACGTTGGTCTGTCCAAAGGGTGTTGTTCCAGAAGTTTTGTGGTTTAATTACTCTCACCACCTTCTCATTCCTCATCTGTGTGTCGTGTGGCTCTTTGTGCCAAAATAGTCCTGTCTTCTCATTTTTTTTTGTCAGAGTATCTCATGTACTCCCCAGCTGTGCCCCATGCCTGCGCTCCTCGTTTCAGTGAGAATTTGGTTTTTGCATTTAATATTTGGTCTTTGATAACTTCAGTACATCTTGATCAGCCTCAATAAATGGCTGACTTTTTGTTAAGTTTGCTTCCAGCATCCTCTATTTGGATCAAAAATCTGGATCTCATGTCTTTGCGACAAAGAGCATTTTAAATTTTGTGCTTCCAAACAATTTGTGACAACAGACAAAATAATGGACTGATGCAAACATTTCATTTAAGATATGAAAGATATGACGTGCTAAAGGGAATAGGAACTAGACAAATAATATGCAATTTGTTTACTTCAATTAGCATTTCATACATGTAAAGCAATTTATCCACATACGCACCTAAGTAGATTCAAGTTTTTTTTTCATGTTGACCTACAGACATTGTTTGAAGAAGACATTTATTTGTCATCCGAACATGACAGAACCACCTTGGCTTTAGACTGTCAGAAAACTGCTGCCCAGTGATTTTCATAACCTTTCCACAACTGATTTGATCGTCTAATCTGTTGATGTTATCAGTGAATATATTACCTTTCCAAGGGCTGAAGGATTGCTCTGCCATTCTTGCTTATGCTTCACATCCCTCATGGTTGAGTGACTGACTGACTGACCCACTGATGGCACTGAAGTAAGAACAATCTGTGTATTAGGACTGGATGCAGTACACACAGGTAGATCCCATCTGATTTCTCAAATGTTTAGCAAGTAGGCAAGTCATCAGTTAACACACAAAAAACATCCCAAATACTTGCTCATAAATGGTATTTCAAAAACATGACTCAGTCTCTATCAACCAGCTGACTCGGCTGGTCAGCTAATAGTAGCACTTGCCAATTTTAATCTAATGTCTTTTCTTTTTTGCGTTCTCTTTTGCACAAATGAAAATGTTTTGTTTGATATTGTTTAAAACCTGATTGGATGGGTTGCTATATATTTTTGAACAATAGAAATATCATTATGGGTGTGGGCATGAGTGTGTGATGGTGGTTAATTTCTCTTTGTGAGGAATTTTATTGCTTTCAAGATCTCATTCTCTGACCTCACTGAAGTGATTGTATCTGATAATGACTTTAACCACTGCCCTGCAATTCTCCAGAGAACAATCAGGCCACTGAGAATAAAAAATACTTTTATATCTGAAAGAGGTGTGGATTTTTCTCAGTCCTAATTTATCACAGGGGAAAATTGACTACACTATATTTGCCTCTAAGTAACTAAATCATGCATTGATCTGTCCACACCTGCTAAGCCTTTCATTAGTATGCCAATGGCTGATGCAAAGAAAGAGAGTAAAATTAATTGGCAATAATAAAAGACTCACTGATGTTTCATAAGCCCTTTTATCATATGCCATTTGTTGTTGTAAACAGCACTAGAGTAGGACATAAAACTATTCCTTTGATATTTAGACATTATACAGCACTGTGAAATAGTCTTTAGCCACCCCCTATTTCTTTAGATTTTTCTGGGAAATGGGAAATAGGTATAGTTATCTACTGAAACATACAAACACGAATGGAAATAGCCAATATAAGGTGAACGCAGAGTTTGTACAGTTCTAAAAAGCCTGAAAGTCAATTTGTCACCTTTACTGTTCAATGCAGCCTGAACTCTTTGAGCCATGCTTTCTTGTCAGTTTTTAAGTAGTCTTCAGGAATCGTTCTCCCGACTTCTTGTAGGACATTTAAAACTCTTCTTTGGATGTTTGCTGGTTTTTGTTCTGTTCTCTGTCACAGTGACCCCACTCTTGCGTCAATAGTGCTAAGGTCTGGGCTCTGGGAAGGCCAATCCATGACTGATAGTGTTTGGGATCATTGTCATGATGAAAAAATGAAACTGAATAGTATTGCTAATGGAAAAAATCTGAATCTACTTTTCTGCATTTATAACACCATCAATTTTAACAAGATCCACAACACCACTGGCTGAAATGCAGCCCCAAACCTTTACTGATTTACATTTACAGATGGCCATAGACACTATTGTACCTCTCTGTACTCCTGACCTTCTACTATGTACTGGCAACATGGATCAACAGAAGGGCCAGATGCATCTCTTAGATCCTGTGTCAGGTCTTTGTAGGATTTTTTTCTCCTATGTCTTAAAGACGTGACTTTCACATACTGTTCTGCATGCCATGCAGATATATGCTGAGTTTGCTAAGCAAAGTTATAATCTAAACATAGTAATGTAGCAAACATTATACCTGCTAAGCATCCATGTTTTCATCACTATGAACTGATGTAAACATTTAAGCTAGCATTTTTACTCAAAGCATTCTTTAGTCTGTTACGTGTTTACGCGACTCTTTGTAGTTTCATTTAAATTGTTTTGAGGTGCATCTTAAGCACGAGAGGTGTTACACAAATACATTCCATTGTTGTTAGTATTATATTATCATGTTGTTCTTGTCTCATAAGCCATCTCAATTTCACATACAACTATTGACAGAAGACAGATGATGCAAATGCAGAAAGTAACGAAATTTTGTGCAGCGGATACAAAATCTGTGCATACAACTTCACCCAAATCTGCCTGCATCTTCTTTCTCTGTCGCTCCCTCGTACCTTTATCTATGTTTCTGTCTACTGGCACAGTCCAAGGTGCCAAGGCTTTATCCCCATCTATGCAACAATAAATCTGCTCTGCCACAGGAACTTTAAAGTCCCCAGGTGAGAGCTGCACAAGGAAGGCCCTCCTATCAGAGAACAGCCAAGCATATAGTGGACAGTGTCATCTCTGGGATTAAAAACTGCTGCATCCACTGTTCCCCTGGCCCATTGACTGATGGATAAAGCCTTGGACTTCACCTTATTGAAAGAAGGAGAGAGCGCCCGGGGAGCCATGAAATCCATAGACCCTTCTTTAAATGGGTTTGTAAGAGGCTTCCGCCTAGCAAACCACGGCTGAAAGAGCCCATTAAATAAAGCCCAGCTCCTCGGCAAGGAGCTGGGGCAGATTCATCAGAGAGAAGAAGGCAAAGATAATGATTGCTCATGGCCAGATGTGAGACGGTGGCTCCACTCACATGCCACGTGGGACAAAGTCAATAACAGCAACAGACACACAAACAGTCTTTTCGAACTCATCTCTAGTTGAGAATTGTGTTTGCAGAAGCAGCTACATTCAGACAGACATATGAACACACAATATACCCACAGATCTGGGATATACAGAGGAAAATGGGAGGTTGGACATTTTTTTTCTTAAGCAGTCTGAAAGTCTTTTATTAACCACCTTCAGCTGATTTAATCAATGACCTCAGGTTAGTAACATGGAAATGAGTCTGCAAAGCACAAACCATAGCATAAGTCAATTTCATATGTCCAACTGTTGAGTAACAGTCAAAGCGGGGAACTTTTTTCCTCTCTCTTTGGTTTGGTGAGACCTTCACGATGAGAGGAGATGGAACGCAGCCGGGGCAGATTTGAATATCAATGTGGCCAGATAGGATGGAAAGGTGCTGGAAGGAGGGAAGAAAAAGCCAAAGAGGGCCTCTGGCAGGACAGTGGGAGAGATGGTGAGAGAGAGATTTGTCATTTGCTCTCCGTTCCACCTGCTCCCTTGTCATGCATCCTGCCGGGGGGGAAATACGCCCTGATGTCTGAGGGAGACATGAGGGGAAAGGGGTGAGTGAGGTGGGGGGATGGGGTGGAGAAGAAAAGAAGCAAACAGATGAGGAGAAAAGATGGACAGGGCTGAGAAGGAGACAAAGGAGGGTGAAATAGAAGAAGAAATAGACAGAGCTGTTGAAAAAAGGAAGAAAATCCGTGCATACCTAAGCGTATCTAAGGTGCCAAGTCCTGAAATGCAGGAGCTAACTACAAGGGCTGGCAGGTATGCAAATAGGAGGATGTACCAGTGCGCCACCAGATTACTTTTCCTGCATTTGCTATTCATATATTTGCAAGGTGACTCACTTCAGACAAAGCAGGTGATCAAGAGCTCTTTCCTTTTCCCTCCAGCTCTCCTCTTTCTCTCTTCCTCCACATCTGAATAGCAAGGAGAAGAGGAGAGCAGGCAAGTTGTGATGGATCCACACCCTCAGCAGGAGTCATAAGCCTTGCAAAACCCGCAGCCAACAATTGCATGCCCTCAGATTTGATATGTATTCCGTCAGCAAACCCCATTTAATCCATTTTCCTGTCAGCCCTCCTTAAAAGCATCTCAGCTACTACAAGGAGAGTTCAGAGTGTAGAAGAGAGACAAACAAGGCACCGACATCCACGGCTAACAATCAAACTGCAATCACTGAGAAATGTTTTATATTTTCAACTTCATGCTCGTCACTTTTGCTTTTGATGAATGATTCTTTTCATATTTTTATCTTTATCTTTTGGAGAGTCAAGAGTGTACACAAAGGGATGGCCTTCCTTAGAGCACCAAAGCATCCAACATATCTATTTTCTAATAAGAGAGGGTTCAAATTGACTGAAATTCTTTTGGCACTAAGAAGTAAGCTTAGTCTGAACTGTTTTCTGTTGTTCATTTAGCGAACATGTAGTCCCTCTGCATAAAAATATATCAATATATTAACAATACAATATTCATAGTGTAAATTATATATTCAGTACCATCAGTGGGAGCTTTCATCATCCTCTCTAGTTCTTATCTTAGCTCTTTTTTCCCCTTTAGCCTCTCATTTTCTTTCTCCTTGGTGTTACTAGGTGGGTCCCTTACATGTGCTTCTTCTTTATTTTCTCCCTTGTCCATTACTGTGCTCACTGCTTGGCCACTGCTTATTTACCTTGCCAGATACAAAAATCCCATGGGATCCAAGCAATGCTACTTTCAACAATTTGTGGTCTGCAAGGGTTATGCTAGGTTATGTAAGTATGAGTCTGATACATGTCACGCAAGGTGTTGTGCACCACTAAAGAAAGTTCACTGGCTATGCTTGACTCACAGACTGGCTGGTCTACTGAATTTCATTTTTTAAGTTAAATGTGACTATGAGATATTAATAAAATCATTTCCATGTAAAAAGGACCTCAAAGAAATTCTGTTTCGACAAAGGAAGAGCTCCTACTCAAATGTTGGTGTCACCGACATTTATATTTCACCGCAGCACATTTGCAACATGAGATACGGAATAGTTTTCCACCTTTTGAAGGTGCAAGCGGTGAAGGTGGCTGCATTACTGGGTGTGAAATAAGACAAGTAACTTTGTGTGGATTATCAGATGCCAAAACACTGCATAGCGCTTTGAAATCCTCAAGATTTTTTTATCTTTAGTCTCTAAATAATTCAAAATAACAATGTTGCATTATGGTGAGTAGCCCACGTATTGAAGTATTTGACCATGGACAATGTTGCACCTTGGCAGATGGCATAAAAGTTGAGCATATTCAAACTATTTTTGAAGTTTTGTATTGGTGGAGTTCATTTCATTTTAACCTTATTATATTAACTGACATTCTCTATTCCAATGAATGACAAGACTTTGTTTGAATGGTTGTTTGATCATTTATTAGCAGGAATAATCAAAAGGATTTACATAAAAAAAAAAAATTACGAGATTGACTGATTAGGCTTGATTTTGCTGCTGTGCTGTCCTGTTTTCTTGCATGACTCAGTTTTGTCCAAGCTTTAGCTACTGGACAGATGGCCTCATATCTGACTCTAGAATACGCTGGTATGCATAGGAGTTTGTGGACAACTCAATGACTGCAAGGTGCCTGGGTCCTGTGGTTGTCATGAACCTTTAACATTTAACATGCTAAATGAGGCCTGCAGAGTCTGAGATGTAGCTCTTGAGTGTTTCCCTGAGCTTTGCATGTTTTGACCTTGGGGTGAATTTTTAGTGATGTCCACTCCTGGGAAGACTGAAACTGTCTTGAATGTTTTTCACTTGTGAATAATCTTTCTCGCTGTAAAATGATGGCCTTCAAATTGCTGGCCTTCAAATTGCTTGGAAATGGCTTTTTATAACCCTTTACAGATTGATGGGGAGCAACAACTGCTTCTCTAAGACATAACCGCTGTTGTATTTCCTGCTTGTCTTTGTGTTAACACATGCCTGAATACTCCAGACCAGCAAACTCCTTCTGCTTTTATAGAGGTGTTCACACTTGGTGGTGATCATTTAATCCAGTGCTTTTGATTAGCAGCAGCTGACTGCTTCTTACCCTCTTGATTCTGTAAGACTGCACATAGTTTTTCATACTGCTTCTGCATTTTTCCTTAATCTTTACTAAGTAAATAACAATAATAAATAATAACATGGTTTAATAGGTCATGTGTTATTGTCCATCTGAGGCTGTATTTACCTATATTTAAGACCTAGTAAAGATTAGAGAAAAAAAATTTCATGAAAGGTAAAGACTTAGAACTAAAAACTGTGTACTTGTACCTGAAATGACTTTTCTCATGGGACTTTTGGCCACATTGCAATAATGACCCCACACACATTATATGGCAAAGGGAAAATGGCCCAAATTAGAATTAAAATTAATAGAGCTGAGTCATGTCGAACCGAGCTTCCACTAGTGAAGAAGAGGCTTTTGTTTTTCATATTTATTTGTTCCATCCTACTTACCATCTATTTTCTAATTAGTTCTAAACACAAAGTGAAGGGCTGGTGGGAATGTTTTTAAGCTTTTGCAGCAGATTATATTTAAAAAGGTTTGACCAGTGCATTATCATTTACAATGTGTCAAATATTGCCTTTTTGTCAAAGCCACCAGCATCTCAGAGACACCTAATGATAAATAGCTGCAGAGATTTCTGCCAACCAATAAATTGTACATAACAGCAGTGTTACAGGAACATTTAAGTTATCATTACCTCTGAATAATTAAGGTTGACGACTGTAAAAAAACAACAACAACAACAACAACATTATACTGGAAAATAAAAACGTAGATCTTCTGGTGGCACTCTGAAAAGTCAGAGGATTATTGAAGTCATTTAGATTCATGCATAGCAGTACCAGAAGTTTCAAAAAGCCAACACTGTCATCCATGGAGACACAATTGTAGTGTGACTAAACAGCACAAATGTTGCTATAAGAACGTATGCAAAAAAGATGTATGCCTACAGCCTGACCAGAGAAACTCACATGAATCAAGCACACTGAGCAGACCGACTGAATAACAGTCTCTATACCCCACTTCAAGCCTCTGAGGTCCTCTGCCTGTTAAGATTCAAGATTTTGTTCTAACAATTCTATATTATTACATTCTTGTAAGCTGTCAGAAAACAGAGAGGAAAGCACGGTGAGAATAACATTGCACATTAAAGCCATGAATTTGTAAGTACCATCATATGAGGGGATACAGCACATAAAGACCAAATCTGTGATGCACTCACGGTGCTTACAAGATACCACTGTCTCTCCAAGGTCACATCTTTCCACCAAGGATGTCATGCAATCAAGAGAAATAAATGGAAATCTCGTACCATCCTGAGGGGGGGAAAAACCACAACAAACAATGGGCTTAGGAGGAGCTAAACGCTGTATATGTGAATTGGTTGAAAAAGCAAAAAGCAAAAATCAACATACAATGTTTTATATAAATAACCATTTTTACATGTTTTTTAATCATTGCTATTATTATTTTTTAATTTCAGGACAGAAAACTGCCAGTGATGTTTGAAAATGTCCATGTCAGTTTGAGACAGAAGACCCCACATTTGTGAATTTCATATTGGGGTGAATCTTTCCTTCAGGCCAGATCTTGTGAATCAGATCCATGGCTCCAGGCTACATGATGACCCATATTTCTTGTGTGACCAGTTCCCTCCACTGACTTGTTGCTGTTATTGTTCAACCAATTGTGGGTAATGCACCATTTTCTGATCCTTAATAGAGTCACAACAAGTCTTTATCTACAAAAATTGCTAGATTTGTTACAGCTGTTTGACTGTAGCCATGTAGTCATCACTCAAAATTAGAGCAGTAATATAATGGCAGAAGGAAAAATGTAATGTTTTAGATTTGCTATTTGAAAAGAGTTTTGCTATAAATTTTATAAAAATACATAACGCAACTTTTTTGTAACCCATATAATTTACAAAATTTGCAATTCACAACAATTAACTTGATCCTGTAGTGCACTGTCTAATAAATGATTTTTTTCCCCAAAATATAAAAAATGGATATTTAAACAAGGTGTGACTCGTAGTCATAATCAGCAAAGTAATACTATCCACTGATGTTGTCCTTTTAACCTGATCCTAGAAAGGTCTGATGTCAATAAAAGTATATGGAAGCAGCTATGAAATATTAAAGCCTGGTTATAACTCCAGGAAGCACAGAAGAAGTTGTCGGCATTTAATTTCACTTCTTTGTTGAGATTTCTTCCTGAGACAGTTGGCGGAGTCAGCAGATTCTCGTCTGGCACGAAATTCATGGGACAAGTGTCCATGTCAGCACTTTCTCCCCCCTCAGCCGGTGTGTAAAAGGACATCACACTTGTCAGCCGCAGTAAGCCCAAATTATAAGGACAAATAAAATGGTGTGTCTGTGGCCAGGCTTTTTCAAAGGGGATGGGTGAATGATACGATAACTTCTATAGGGTTCTCGCATGGGCTGACCGCTCCCCTGCATGTATGTATATATAAATATAAACATATAGCAAATGTATATACATATAGATGCATATATGCATGTGTGTCAAAGCTGGAGAATAAAGGTATCTATGTGGGTATGATGGTGTGCATACTTGTTTGTCTGCAGCGGTTCATGCTAGCATTGTCCAGGCATGCTTGTGCCATCTCTGCATATGAAAAAAAACCCAAACCCTTTTTATACCACAAATGGGATTTGCAATAATTCATTTTGAATTAATGATGTCAACATAAATATTAATAACCCATATCAACTGAAAGCCATGCTAACGAGCACAATAGGTCCCCTTTAAAGGTGAACTTAGATTCTTCTTCTTCTTTACGGTAGCTGACCTGAGTATTCAGGTCAAAACACCAAGAATTTACATGCAGTATATACTGACCTCTTATCATGAATTTTAATTTCTACTGAACTTTAGTATACAGAGACTGTGCCAGCATACTCTTACTCAGTACTAGCTTGCTGGTTTACAAGCAAATAGGGGGTGAGTCAGGAATTAGCAGCTGCTAGGTGTGGATTAAGGTTTCTGCTCATTAGACGGAGGAAGCAGAGCTATAATCCAGATCCTTCACAGGCTGTTGACACATTTGCAGGCCTCCATACAGTACATATTTAGCAACAAACACACTGCTATGTCCATTCAGAAGTTTACAATCATCAATTTTGCATGACCAAGTGGCAGGGGCCTCTCTTTCAGGTTTAACACCAAGAGCTGCTGATGTAACTGGGTGAAAATGACAGAGGAGCTGCTGCAGGTAAGTGTAGGATGAGATTTTATCAGAGAAAACTGTGAGAAATGGCTGCAATGTTGCAGCACCTGAATCTGGATTATGACTGCAGTCTTTGCCTGTGGCTTCTCAATCAGTTAGATGGAGCTGAAGAAGCTGTCTTCAGAAGTCTAATCCTCTCCCATTTCTATCAAAATCCTCACAGGGCATCATTATGGAGGTATTGATTTGATGACTGGCTGTGCTGAATGTCACAGCAAAGATAGCGATAATTTTCTTAGCATTTGAAGGCACTGAAATTGAACATTTTTTTCAGATTTGTAAAAAAAAAAACATCCAGGAGGCAGACAGCACATTATAATTATGGGAACTGACATTACAGAGAAAATGACCTTTGTTTTGAGTGGACATTATAAAAGAAAAAGCTGGTGTACAAATCCATTAACAGACAACACATTAGAGTTATTATAGTTTAATGTTTTCTAATTATTTCTTTATGTATTTTGACTCTTTGGTTTTAATTTGGGTTAGTTTACAGAATGGGTTTGCTTGCTTCAGTTTAGTTAGTATTTTTGTTTTTGCTTTTATTAGTTTCTGTGTTAGTTTTGTTCTTTTTGAGTATATTGTATGAAGGCTGTATATCATATATATGAAGCCAAAGAGGGTTTTTTTTTGAGAGTACCAAAATTCAGGATATTTCCTCTATATTTTGTGTTTATGTGTTTCAAACATGCACAAAATAATTTCAGTTAGTTAATTTTATTTTTATGCTAATTAACTAAAATGAGTTAGTTCTCTCTCCCTCCCCTAACTCATAGAGGTTGCAAGAGATGGATTTCCCTCCCTTAGCCTGGTTGTGCTGGAGGTTTCTTCCTGTTAAAAGGGAGTTTTCCTTCATACTGTTGCTTGTTCATATGGAGTTGTGCAATTGTTGAGGTTTTCTCTGTATTATTGTAGGAGCTTCACAATATAAAGTGCATTGAGGTGACTGCTGTTGTGATTGGGTGGTATATAAATAATAATAATAAATTCTGACAGATTTCTTAAAACCTTCTTACTTACTTCTTGACTTACCCACTTACTGAGTTTCTGAATTCAGCAATAGTCTATTAAAACTTAACTTCACATATGATTATGGAGATACTTGATAATACTACTGTATAATTATACGGTACAAAAAAAAGAAATCAGAATTAAGACTGGAGTGAGTGGAAGTATAACAAATCTAAACATCTAAACCATCTTTTTGGAACACAACTTTTTTGTTCCGTTTTGTTTTGTTTTGTTGTTGGTTTTTTATGCTGTTATAACAGCAATGAGTCATTTTTCAGAACATCAGGCTCTTTAGTTTTAATTTAATGCACCATAACTCCAAAAAACTATGCACTATGTAGTCAGAGGATTATATTTGGAGTGAAAAACAAATCTAAACTCAGTAACACATTATGACAAAGTAAAAACATGTTTTCAGATTTTTTGTTTTTCACATTTCTTTAAAGGTAAAACTTGAATTTATTTATTTACAAATCCTTCAGACACTCAATTCATTACCTTGTAGAAGCTCCTTGAAGCACACATTATGGCAGAGGTGAGCAATCAATTATCCCAAGAGTCCACATGAAAGACTGGGACTGTTGTGGAGGGCTGCACAAATAAGTTGAACTCAGTTCTGCACCATATTAATTTTATCTCTTTATAAATGGGTGCTGGTATCAGCAGATGTTGCAGTTATGCAATGAAAATGTGAAAAGGGCATGATAAAAACACAGTCATCATATCACTATTTAATCGACATTCCCAAAACAATTGTGACCAAATTGTGCACGTTTAATTACTTCATCTGCAGTTTTGTCTTGGGCTTGAACAAGTTAGGTTCAATGTCTGAGGTGGAAATGCCAAAGATAATGGACAGGTGATCACCACTGACAGGCGATCTGTATCTGGATTTGTTAAACTTCATCACTGAGAATGTTTATTCACATATGAAGAACAAAGAGAAGCAACATCTTCTGAGCATGCCTTCTACTGTGTGGAAAATTCTCCTCTTTGAAAAAAGAATTAAAATACACAAGTGATACTGGCTAAAAGTGTTCTGCAACAAGTGAATCAGACTGCAGGTCAGTGAGTTCAACCTCAGCATCACTGGATGCATTATCCACACTGCAAGTGAAAGGATATTGAATCATGTGCATTTCACTCTCAACTGTTTCAAAGTCTTCAAATTGCTTTGTAAACTCATCGTGCAGGGCTGTAATGGCTACTGCTATCAATGTTGGCATGTGATTGAGAATGTTGTTCTCTGAACTGAACTGAACTGAAAGAAGCTGTAGGTTTCTCATGAAATCTTTTACTATTTTACCTTGAAATTTGGGAATTACTTAATTCATTAGTACAGTCACATCAATAGCAAATACAAGATCTGCCTTTTATTCTGCACCATGAGCCCTCTGAAATGTCCTTCAAAACTCTTGAATTTCTGCAGGTCCTGTAGTCCTTGTAGCACTTTGCCCAGGCTAAGCTACCTGACAGCTATGTGGTAGCCTATGTCACCATTTTCTGTTTCACGCTCCTCCAAAAGTAAAAAAAAAAAAACTGACTCTGATTCACTGGTCTTGCCCTGACTGAGATAAGTGTTTTAGTTATTGTAGAACATCAATAACACAGCTAATATTCGCACTGACTTTCACAAGCCCTCCTGATGTATAATGCAATTCAAGAGCATCAATATCAGTTCTGGATTTATTTCAGTGATTTTATTTATATTTACACTTTATATCGGCTTCAAAAATTTTCCCTGCCAGTTTGTCCCATTTCGGCTCCAGTCTACTCAAGCATGAATCCTTTTCACTGAATGCATTGCTGCCAGCTCCTCTGTAATTGCAAACTATTTCCTTATCTACATACAAAGATTACTAACTAGGCTATGTCACAGACATCACAGTTCTTGTCCAGAACAAGGACTCTTGTCCAAGGGAAAAAGGCTGAATTATCTACTTTGTTTTTCAATCGATGGTTTAGATTTCTTTCAGTGTCCTTCATCCATCTTGCTACAGTTTGCCTGGAGAGAGGTACTTTTGTAAATTCTTCTTGTCAGGGACAACAAAAAGCCAGATGTGATCCTGGGGGCACAAAATGCCCAAGTCAGTGTCAGCTAGACAAATCAGTGGATGATGATGTCATGACCTAACCAGCCAGTTACTTATTTGGTAGGGAAAGTGGTTGCGGTTTCAGACTTTAACCATTCAGCAATTTTTGAGCCTACTCTTCTCCAGGAACACTCAAATCTTTAGAAACTGTTAGAATTTTGCCTGGTGTCCACAATTTTATCACATAGGACTGATCAAGTGGACTTGAGGCTTGGTTTTTGTCTTGACATGCACTGCTAAATGTGGGTTCTTATATGCAAAGGTTTGTGTCTTTCAAAACATTTTATTCAGTTTGCCACAGTTAAAGTTCAGGCAGCTAGTCATGTCCTAAGATAAATACAGCAACAGGATGGACCTGACCAAAATGTTAAGTGCCACAGCCTCAGGCACATTTTATAAATTCAGTTTTAAGTAATTTGCAAAGATTTCTAAAAACATGTTTTCACTGAGTAATGACAGATTATTGAGTGTATATTAATGGGGATACACTTGATTTTGCGTAATTAATGAATAAAAGTCTCAATTAAAAAAAAAATTGCAACAAACAACATTCTACACATGAACCAGTTGTTAACAGGTAATGCTTTATGAAAAATGATCAGCACTCTGAATTCCACATGTTTAGATTTTAGTTGGTTGAAAAGGAAAAAGAGCAAAGAAAAAGGGAACATGGTGCACTGCCACAGTAAACATTGAACAGTCTGTTCTTTTAAACTGTCATACACTGTGCAAAAATCTTCCTCATTTCTTTATATCTTGCTTCAAGGAATCAGACTTTCCTGTGTTTTTAGTTTTTTTTCTACAGTGGATGAACAGTATCCCAAAGTCATGTTAAGAAACAGGGGGGAAAAAAATCAAGCAAAGACCTGACACAGGACCTGAGAGATGCATCTGGCCTTTCGGTATATCTTCAAAGTTCATCAGAAAGTATTTCAGTGGAAGAGTGGCTGTCAAGTAGTCATTCTTAAGGAAAGAAAATGGGGAGAAAAGGCTGAGGTATGCCAAATCAGTGCCAATAGGTCTTATTAAGTGATGAATACATTTTTAAAAATATTGGTTCAGATCATCCATAATAGGTACAAAGGAGGTCAGGAGAGAGGTACAACAGCGAGTGTTTCAGCCATCTGTAAACATGGTGGAGGCTCTGTCATGGTTTTTGGCTGCATTTCAGCCAGTGATGTTGGTGATCTTGTATGATCCCAAACACACTGCCAATGAAAAAAAAAATGAAAAAAATGGAAAAAACCCATAAATGGATGCATACACACACACAGGAACATTATCAGTTGCCAGAGCTAAGACACCAACACAGCAGCAGCATGGGATCATCTTGACAGAGAGCTGAACAAAGGGAAAGCAACATCCAAAGAAAAGCTGTGAATGTCCTTCAAGAAGCCTGGAGAACCATTTCCGAAGACTGCTTGAAGAAATTCCTAGAAAGCTTGCGTAAGACAGTTCAGGCTGTGTTGAAGAATAAAGGCGGCCTGGGATGGCCGATGTGTTTGCAATATGAACCCAAAAGCAGACAAGGGAGAGACAAACAAACCAAAACTGAACAGAGGAAGACAGAGGACTTAAATACACAGAAAGGAAATGAGGGAAGTGGAAACACCTGGGGAAACACAGCTGACACAAATAAACCTGACACCACAGGGGAAGCAAAACTAAACACACTGAACATGGAAACACAAGATTTTCAAAATAAAACAGGAAACATGGAGAAACATAGACATGATAACAAGCTTGACAATAGAACATGCAGACAAAAACGCATGACAGACTGGGGAGACATGGAACACTAGAAAAGGCAAATGGGAACAGATAAGGAAGACAAGGGCACGGGCATAACTTAAACGTTCAACATAAAGGACAAGACAGACAAGACAGACGACAGGAAAAGACTCATAAATACAGAGACAAGGATGAAACATAAACTAGAATAACACTCAACTAAACCCTAACTAAATACTAACATAAGAACTTAACATTATTGTAATCTAACATAAAAAGATCAAGAATACAAACTAAACTCAAAACGCTGGGTCAAGGACCCAGCCCCTGACATGGTCATACCAATTATTGACTTTCAAGCTCAATAGAACTGTGCAAACGCTATATTTTGCATCATTACTGTATTTCAATGTATCTATGAACATGTTTCAATAAATCAGATCACCTATTACCCATTTTCCTTGTAAAATATTTTTTTTTAAATGTTTTACTTTTTTTTTTTTTTTTTAAAGTAAAAAATTTTTTAA
>VVHJ01017849.1:2917-21405 GCA_015107715.1 Tylochromis polylepis
AGTTTGTAAAAAAGGGGGGGGGGGGGGGGGGGGGGGGGATCAGGGATAATAATAATGATTATACAAATGCATCAGACACTACTGAAAAATTTTAGACCCTCATACTCTCCCTGCAGAGGTCTGGATCTGGAAAATAACCTACTCCAGAGCAGGTTAGGTTTGCATTTAGTTACCATGGTGATGTACCCTGGTAATAAGTGATCTACCTTTGTAGTACAGAAAACCGAGGGTTAACCCCAAAGTTACCTGGATAAGATAAAATCCTGCTTTGTAGTTCAGACCTCTGTTCCTTGCCAGATAGTTTGATCCACTTGAATGGTGTTGAGGCGCTCCTTGTTAATCCAGGTTCTTGCTAATGTTGATGTTTCTGTCTAAGACTTAGGCCCCTTCATCACAGATTCTTCCTTCCTTTGGCCGCTCTGAGCTCATTATGTTTTTACCTTGTTCAGTTTGAGCCCCGTCAGGGTTTTCTTTTTTAAATCACTCTTGTTGCGTTTAAATGCGCTATAGAAATAAGTAAAACATTATGACTGTAGAAGCTGCCAACTCTAGCTAAATATAGCCTGATGTATTTATACGTTAGCATTAAAAATCCATTAAACCAAAACAATTCTCAGATTTCACTTTTATTCCTAAGCAAATACATCCCAGCCCAAATCCCAAATCAAAGCTTAATTCTTTGTTACAGATTACTCATCTGCCTTTTTCTTCTGTTTGTTCACGCTCTTCTGTGTTCCATCTCTTTATGCTCAAAAAACCACTTCATTTAAAGCACTGCTGAATTTGAAGGGGAACAGCATTTCTGGCGTATGCTGCTATTCTATGTAATTACTCCTGTCTGGATCTTGAAGTGTCTTTAGTTGATGTTTAAATGACAAAAAGTCTGTAATTTCACTTAATTAAAGACAAAGCAAGCATTAAGAGGATCATTTATCTCTCACTGTCTCATTTTCCAAAAATGACACAGGACAGTCAACAGCCAAGATTAAGTATCGACTCATTTTTATTTTATTTATTTTTTTCTTTGTCTGATGATTCGTTCTTAATCATGTCTCCTGGGTGAGAGCTTTGGTGTTCATTATCCTTGTCAGAACCCTGACACAAAGTCTGACGACTCTTTCTTAACTTTCTCTTTTCTCTTCTTTTAACTTTTTAGAAAAGGACCTGATCTCATCTCTGATGTGTGGTCTGTGTTTTCATTAGCTGACTGAATGCAATAACGACAACAACAGACAAGGCCAAAATAACTCTGCAATTAAGTTCTTGAACAGCGAGGGGAGCGAGTGGGAGGATCGAATGATGATTTGGCTACAAATCCTGTCTGTACTGGAAGTGAATTGGAGTATATGTATTCCAAGTGAGAATTAGCAGCCCACAAATTCTCCTTCATCCTCCGCTTCATTATTCTTTTTCTTAAAATCTTACATTTTTACCCCATTGTCTTATTTCTTTTTTTATCCCCTTCTTTTGTACCTCCTATTGTTTCCCCGCTCTCCACACTCCTTCTCTTTGTTAGTCGGCAAGCGCACATTTTTCCTCCCTCTTTGCCACAGGCTGTATTACTGTTGCGCCATGCACTCTTTTACCTCTCTCCCATGCGTGTCATTCCATCTCCTCTGTTACCAGCCAGTAACTCTGTCCAGATTTCAGTGAAGCAGCAGGTTCCAAAATACAGTATTTACCAGGACAAACACAAAATCAATACCCACCCAACGCAAACACAGCACACAGGCAGTTCTGCAGATCTGCCAATGACACTCACTCATGCTGTGCAACTGAGTTTAGTGATTAGAGCTGAAAAAAAAAACACCCTTTGTTTCTGTCAGAGCCATCAGAAATGCTTCACTAGTTGTACTCAAAACACAGTGTTTTCCTTTTAATACAAAGCTACATGACTGGTGATATTTGTTTTTTTTGTTTTTTTAAAAAAGGGTCTCTTGTTATTCAGTGCATTCAGAATCCAAGGGAAGCTGGCCATGTAGTGCATAAATTGATCATTGATATTAGCATATTAGAAGAGAGTAAAACTTTAATGTCTCTGCAGGGCAATCTGATTTACATTTTTGTAATACAATATAAGAGCTGCTGTGAGATTCTAGGTTATAGTTTGTTTTAAGAGATGGGACAAGAGTATCTATTCGTTGCACCTGTAGAAAGATATGACTGAAGCATCCAGAATATCAGCAATTTCACCATGTAAAGGATGTTGAGGGTCCAGAGCAATCTGTGACAATCAGATGACCCTCAGTTGTTATGACAGCTTGAACATTTCCAGTTTGCTCCTGTTTTTCGAGAGCTAGTCTGTCAGAGCAAGAAATCTGAACAGATGCACTCAATAAGAGAAAAAACATTTTTTAAAGTGCACTAACAATGCTTTTCAGCTGATTCAAATAATTAAAACAAAATAAAATAAAGTTAGATGAAAGATGGAGTTTCTCCAATATACTGTCATGGTCATTTCTAAGGTTTTATATATAGGACGTAATGAAAAATTGTCTTAAAAGTGACAAATTACACTCTGTCATTATTTACTCAAAAAAAGCTACGCTAAAATGCAGGAGCAGTGTGTGAAAAATTAAGTACACCCCATGATTCAGAAGCTTGTATAATCATCTTTAGCAGCAATAACTTGAAATAACTTGAGGTAATGGTTTTCTATATGATTTTATGAGTCTCTCACATGATTGTGTTTAGCTGTCAGACAGACAGCCGCATATTTGACTTGACAATACTCTGGTATACAGACGAGTTTGTGGTTGATTCAACGACTGCAAGGTACCCAGGTCCTGTGGTTACAAAACAAGCACAAGTCATCACTCCTTTACCACCGCGCTTGACAGCTGGTATGAGGTATATGTGCTCATATGCTGTTTGGTTTTTGCCAAATATGGCACTGTGCATTATGGCAAACATCCCCACTTTGGTTTTGTCTGTCCAAAAGACACTGTTTCAGAGGTTTTATGGTTTGTTCAACTTTGTAAACCTAAGCTGTTCTGTCAGGTTCTTTTTAGAGAAAGAAGATTTCTCTGGCAATCCTTCAAAAAAACTGTCGCAGTTTAACATTTAACATGCTAACTGAGGCCTGTAGAGCCGGAGACGTAGCTCTTGGGTGTTTCGCAGTTTCTCTCAGCCGTGCACGGTCTGACCTTGGGGTTACTTTGTTGGGCAAGTGTTCTGAATATTTTCCACTTGTAAATAATCATTCTCACTGCAGAATGATGGACTTCAAATTGTTTGGAAATGGTCTTATAACCCTTCCCAGATTGGTGAGTAGCAACAATTGCTTCTCTAAAATCAGTGCTGATGTCTTTCCTCTGTGCTGTTGTGTTAACACACACTTGAATGCTCTGAGACCAGCAAACTGCCAAAAGTTCTACTTTTATAGAAGTGCTTACACTTACTGACGATCAGTTAACCACGTGCTTTTGATTAGCAGCACCTAGCTGCTTCTTACCCTCACATTTCCTATGGAAGCAGTAATGATGTACTTTCTGTATTCTGTATTTTGGCTCAATTTTCATTAAATAAATATTTCACAGTGTGAAATGCCATGTTTTGTAGTTGATCTAAGGTCATATTAACCTCATTTTAGGGGTCAGATCATTTTTATGATGTCCTGATCGGTAAAACCCTAAAACTGAAAGATTATTATGTCAAATAAAGGACGAGATGACATAAAAAGCACACATTTGCAAAATATGAATACCCATGACTGCAAGTCTAATGAGCCTTTAATGAGATTTATGGTGTTTTACTTATTTAACCCAAAGTCACGAGTTTAAAAACTTGGAAGTCTTCTAAAGAAAGTCTTCGTAGTTTTCTAAAACCAGCGGCGTTTTCTGCTGTCTTCAACCGGCCATTTTTTTTCCCTGTAAAATTTAACTCAAGCCCCCTTGCTACCCTCACTGTTCCCTTCTCTGCATGCAACAGTCAATACTTCATTGATACTTCAGCTCCGGTATTGTGAAGCCAGAATATCCGTGGGGGCCCAGAGCGAATAAAATGTGCCTGTTTAGTGTTTCTCCAGCTGGGCTGATCTGAAGCGACAGAAATTTAACCAACAGCCAGAGTGTCTCTCAGGAGACAAGAGGCTACAGATGTCGGCAGCACCACCATCGCTGCAGCTGTTGAAATTATCTGGATGAAAATGGCACTAATCTGCTACCCTTCATGGGGACTTCACACCGATTTGGGGACATAAAAGGAAATAACATGCATTCCTCTTCTCACAGAAGGAGGAATGATAGAAGAACGCAACACAGAGGAAGGTGAAAAGGGTAAAAATTGAGGGAGGCAGATGAGGAGGGAGAACAGACATAAAAGCATGATCTCGCCTGCCGCTCCCAAAAAAGAAAACTGATTTCCCAAAATTGCTATATTGTTGGTTTTCCACCTGATGTGTGCTTGCACATGCTGGCAAATGCAGCTACACAAACCCACACACACCTCTCAGCATAAAAACGAGAAGCTTTCAGACACATTCTCGTGGGAAAGCATGTCAACTAAATCATTTTTCTCATCACCTAAAACTGATTTTCCAGGCTGGTGTGCAAGCTGATGTAGCAAAATTTTCTACTGTAAGTAGGACACAAAGCTGAAGCCTGAACTTGATTCTTGGTGTTCTGTTACCTCAACAATCAGAAGGTTTGTTGCACAATAGATCATTTTTCATAATTATGCTTGAGGTGTATTATAAATCTTTCCATATTATCCTCTGCAACTCTTTACATTCCTTTGGCTAAACAATCCGGTTGGATAGCTGATTATAACAGCTCACTGTCATTGTTCATCATCTTGACTAGATGCGGTATATTTCCTCACGTATAAAGCTGAAACTGCGAGCTGACACAGAAAATGATTTGACAGAAAATCTGGCCGCAAACATCAATAAATGCCAGGCATCACATATTTATGAATAATATTTAATCTCCCTAAACTCTGGAGCTATATGGTGTATTATTGCAAAATGTCATCTTGCTTTTCAATAGCTCATCAGACTGAATGGAGGAAGTGTGTCATCATGTATGCTTTCAATGGCTTTTTCCCAGAAGACCGCAGCTCTCCCTCTTTCTTTCTCTGTCTCTCTCGCTCTCAGGCTGGCTGACATTTAGACTGGAGTCAAGGCAGAAGAGGGAGAGGAAGTTAAAGAAAGGATTCTCCCCTGAAAAGGGACAGAAGGAGCCTTCTCTACCCTCAAAGGGCTCAACCCGGTCAACCCCATCTTAAATCAAAACGGCCGAAGCTCCTCTGTCATTCACAGGAGGAGCAATTTAAACCACAGGAGAAGCAGTGGGTCTTTGTTATGTATGCAAGAAACATTCAAAATAAATGGTAGGTTACGGGGAAATTATACGCACTTGAAATATAAAGTACTCTGCATGACTGCAGCTTATCAAGATAAGAGACAGAGTGTTGTGTGATGTATTTTCACACTAATTAATAAGTGGTGAAGTATCAGTGCAGTTTCACTGTCCAGGCTGGCTGAAGCTCTCATCTTTTCAGTGTTTCCTGTTGTTTCAATAAATCACAGTAAAACGTAAACGGCACATAACTATCATTCTACTGCTTTTCTTTGACCAAAAAAGAGAAAAGTAAAGTTATTAAGTTGCAATTATAAAACAAATCAAGAGGATCTTAATTAGATCCCAGTCACGCAGGCCTAGAGATCAGGAGGCAATTGCCTGGCAACCACTGGTTGCTAAGGAAAATGTGCATTCCCCAACCAGTTTCAAGTGGTTGCTGAAGGCCACTAGCAGTCGCCACAGTCACACATGCCTGCGTATGTATGTGTGATGGTAACCAGTTGCTAGGGAAAAATATTGTTTGTTTACAGTTTCTAGGTAAAGTATTTTGCAAAGAGGCATATTGGGCTGTGCTGAAAACCTCCTTGTGATGGGTTTTGGTCACTAGCAGACTCCTATAGCCACCCACAGTTTGCGTGGAAGACACTGACTTGTCTACAAACACTCGCCTGCAGCCATCATCTTTTATGCAAACTATGGGCTGCAATCTGCTACTGTTTTCAGGGAAGCGCCACATACATCTTTGTGGCCAATCACACCTAGTAGCAACCAACAACTACTCACCAACCAGTCAGGGAACACACATTTTTCCCAAGTGACCAGAGGTTCCTCGGGGTTGCTAATTGGTCTTTAGGCCTGTGTGACTGAGGTTTCAGGTGGCTCAGGTGCTGACACAATTGCTGTTAACACCCACAATATGGTGTTTCTAGCTATAAAGGCACATCTTCATTTTTTTTTTCTATTCTGCCTACTAACATGGCTAACTAAGGCCTCATATCCTTATCGTCACATGAGCTTGCTTATCTTAGCCGCCTCGGCCTCAGAAAACCAAACACTTGTGTTAGGCCTTGTCTTACCAACAAGCATAAAAACTAAAAAAAAACTAAAAAAAAACAAAGAAAAAAAGATCTGTGTGCATACAAAGACAAAGTAATAGACTCCTATTCAAGGTACTCCCTTTTACCAGTTTGTTACCATTTGGTTTTATCAAAATGTGATAAACAAAACCTGAAGACAACACTTTGATTACCGTACCAAGAAAATAAAGGGGCACATTGTGAAAACAGACTAAATAAATCCTGAGATCTGCTTTTTAAATGTTTCAGATGTTTTTCAAAAAGCCCACAGTGGGTCTGCATGAAAACAAGATGCTTGGCACAGAAGTGTAAGCCAGAAAAAAAAAGAGACAGGGAGAGAGCTTAGAGCGCTAAAAAATTACACATGTAATCACCATACAAGCTCATATTTTTAGTAGAGAAGAATAGCTTCAACAGAGTGGCTTTAGAGGAGGTGGGTTTCCTCTAATTGCAGTTCTGCAGCATGCCTATGGATAGAAATATACTTTTTGGAAGCTTGAGGGTGACACATGAGCCTGAATGACAAGATCTCACGTACATACTCCAAAATACAGAAAAATAGGAATGCTGGCTATGCTGCAAAAGCTTAAACACTTAAATTCCCATCAGAGAACACAAACAATCTCCCCAATGAAGATGTAAGAGTTTAATAAGTTGATTCAGCACTTTTCCAAAGACATCAAGTCCCCTATGGGCACATTCCACTGCATATAAAGTGTGTGTAATGTACATGTGAAGGAAAGCCAGAAAGTTTTAACAGGCTTTTGGTTTGCAGGGCCTTCAACCAGTAGTGGGTCTTTCTCGCACAGCCACTCCTAGCTTTCCTTCCATCCATCCATCTTTCTGCCTCACTGCATGTTCTCTCCCTCCTTCTTCTCATGCTTCACTCCTCACCCTTTTCTGCTTCACTCCCATCTTCCATCTTTCAGTGTCCTCCCTACATCCCTCCCTCCACAGCCAAGAGACATCCAGCTTCTCATAAGTCTTCATTAGAGCATTCCCAGGGATCCCAGGCTGCATCGTGTAACAGTGCAAAGTCCGACAGCAACCAGAGAGAGAGAGAGAACTGAGCCCCAGAGACAATTAGCTCAGCCTGGAAAATAACATCATACTCCAGTCCAAAGTCTCTGTGTGCGTGCTGGGTTCCGGCAGAAGGGCTGAAGCTGGCTTTGATTAGAGCCTCATATAGAAAACATGAAGAACTGACGCGTCCGAGCACTTAATGACATACAATCAGCACTAGAATGTGCCGTTATTTCTGTGCTCACAACAGGACTATTGAATACAGCAGAGGCAACACTACTACACAAGTTTCTTTCTCTAACTTATTAAGACTGACATGCATTTAGATCCATAGGTTTTTGGAGAACTACGCATGTTTTTTTGTAGTTTTGCCTCTGCACCCCATGATAGTGGATTTTAAATCAAACAATCAAAATGTGACAGAAGTGCAGACTTTCAGATTTAATTCAAAATATTTAGCAACGTACTGCATTTACGTTTTAGACAATAGAGCATTTTATATCTATAGTATGCTATTTTCAGGGGCTCAAAAGTTATTGGACAAACTAACACAATTTTTTAATATTTGAATATTTTAAATGTTGTTAATAATAATTAGATGAACATTTTTTGGACATCACCTTTACTGGAAACATCTTCAGTTGCTGTTTGTTTGTGAGTGTCTTTGCTTTCAGCTTTGTCTTCAGTAACTGTAAAGCATGCTGTATTGGGCTGAGATCAGGTGACTGACTTGGCCATTGCAGAATATCCCATTTGGTCATTACCAAAGCAAATTGGTAATGACCCAAAGCAAATTTGGGTCATTACCAATTTGCTTTGTGAAGTGTCATCTAATCAGTTTTCAGCATTTGGCTGGATCTGAGCAGAGAGTATAGCCCTGTACAGTTCAAAATCCAGCAACTCTGCATTTTTACATTCATGAAGACAATTTTTTTCGATAGTAGAAAATTTCTACCTCCTTAAGAGTATTCTTGACTGTGTTAGATTTAGTAAAGGGTTTTTTCTTAGCCCTGGAAAGAATTCTGCAATTATCCACTTCAGTTGTCTGTGAAGGTTCTCAGTCATCCAGGTCATCGTAGTCTAAGGAGCTTGGAAAGAAAAGTGTCTGGACTTCTTTAAGTTTCTTGAAGCCGTTTCACCTCTCATGCGAGAAGCTTCTTCAGTTAGAGGAAGCTTAGAACTGAAGAAGCTTCTCGCATGAGAGGTGAAACATCTTCAAGACACTTAAAGAAGTCCAGACGCTTTTCTTTCCAAGCTCCTTAGACATCCACTTCAGTTGTCTTCTGTGGACCTTTTTGTTGAGCTGGTTAGTGGATTCACTCTTTTAAAATAATGTACTAGATGTTAAAGTTACTTCAATCACATCTTGAATGTTTTATTTAAAACCCTCCATGATGTTGTATGAAGGCAAAAATTACAAAGAAAAAGTGGTGCCATGCTAAAAGCAACTGCTTTTAGAGTTAGTGTAAGCCTATTTACATGACTACCATTATAATGTTTTTTTTCCTCACTTGCATGATCTAAAAGAAATCAGAACGCTTCTTATAAGAAGAGTTTAAAGTCAGGAGACTAACAGCAGGTTCTCCCTTCTATATTGCTTCATATTAGTACAATATGTCACATAGGTATGACACATGAGAGCACGGCAGTGACCTATCAACACCCAAAGAGACCAAAGAGACAGCAGACAAACAATTCCCTGTCATTCTGACAAGGCCTGCTGAGTGTGTGACTGTTAGGAAGCATCAGGTGTCCTGAGGGGTAATTCCACAGACAGAAATAGAAGGAATGGGGGAAATTCCATTGCAGACTCCATCACAGACAAGAAAAAAACCACATACACAATAAAACTGATTAGTTTTTCATTTTCAGAATGCCAACATCACCCATGTAGGAGTTCCCCACCCTGCAGCAATGAAAGCCTCTTTTTGTCATCAAAGATTATATGTGACCAAATCTGTCATTAATGCTATGCTAATGTCATGGTTTTCACTCTTATCTGTGACCACCCTCTCATTCCACTGGTTTCATGTGCCTTTCGCGTGTCTTTCTGCCAGCTGCTTTATTTCAGCATTTCACACTGAAATTCTGTCGTTTCTTTTGTAAACGTATCCACTTAACATCATCGTAGCTTTATGCCTGCCTGTAATAACTACAATTACAGTAACTCCTCACAGTTGAATGCTCTGAATACCAGTCAAGGTGCAGCTTGCAGCCATGTCCATCCAGACTCATTTATGTGGAGAAGATTCTGAAGCAATAATAAAAGGCATTTATATAAGTATACATTTGCTTACAACTGGTCACAAAGTTGAAGTCAGGCACACAAATGTTTTACATGGTAAATGGACTGGTATTTAAATAGCACTATTCTACTCTAACTGAGCACTCAAAGCAATACAAGGCTTTTAACTACAAGCCTCATTCACCCAATCACACACATTCATACTAATGCTTTTTTTTTTTCAAATACAATCACACACTTAGATGGATACATATGTGCAACTCAGGGTTCAGTATTTAGCCCAAGGATGCTTTCCTTTCCACACTCCTTCATCCTTTCATATGCAGACTGGAGGAGCCAGGAAGCAAACTTCCGACCTTCCAATTAGTAGACGACCCGCTTTACCTCCTGAGCCCCAGCAGCTCCAGCTTAGCTTTTTAGCACAAGCCATCACAGTGGATGCCTAAAATTCAGTATTTGAAAGCAAATTGTGGTCACTGTCTTCCTCTTTGTCCTGGGTTCAGAACATTGTGATTAGTCAAGGTAACCTTTAACCTTTTGGACAGAAAATATCCACCACTTTACAAGTTTATCCTACAAAAGATTTTGTCATAATTACCATATTCCACTAAGAAAAAAAAACTCATGTTTTATCAGGTCACACCTTATTTATTTATGTGTTAAAATGAAGTGTGGGCACATTTTCAAAAAATTACTTAAAACTACTGAGAATGGGATGGACAGACTGACAGCCCAGAAAACTAATGCCTTCTGTTATGGGCGTTGCCAGTAAGGTGGCATAAAAAAAGATCCAAAAAGTGCAACTTTGTTGTTCTGTTTTACTTTTATGCATCAAATAAAACTGATTTAAGGGTTTATTTGAAACCCATCTCCCCTAAATCCAGTAGTGGAACAGCTGAGCATAAACAAAGCACTGTAAAAAAAATAAGCTACAGTTGGTTAACTAATAAACTTAATAACCTTAATAAAACAAAACAAAAATCTAAGAAAAAAAGAAAAAATACGACACGCAGTTTAACACTGTAAAGCTGCTCTGACAATACAACATTTCTCCTATCACATGTTCTTCAACACAGTTTCCTGACCTCTTGGCAAGTCACTATTTAAGGTATACCCACAGGAGCCAACAGCATTGTTTATTGTGTTTGCTTTTTAGTGCTGGTGATTACAATATCTAAAGGGGATTTTAAAAGTAGGCTTGGACAAAGAGAAGATTTTAGAAGACTCTAAAATCCTAAATATATAAGTCGCTGAATAAACATCAGTCCATAGATGCATACTGCATAACAATGAGAGGCAGAACTCAAATAGCAGGAGTTTATACTTTGATACCTATAATCTGCCCACATTATTTCATGCAAACGGTCTGTCACCTAAAAGAGAAAAGCTGTAATTGCATTTCAGAGAACTAAAACAGAGACTTTAACATCTGAATAAAAGAGACAAGACTGCCGCATAGTATATTAGGCCTTCTTTCATAACATCTATCCTAAGAAATCCACTGTGGAATGCACAGCAATGAGATTTTGCAAACTGTCAAAAGATACTACTTCCCTCCTTATTTCTACCAATTCTACAGGGTTTTAAAATGCATATAAGATCATATTACCTGCAAATGCGAGAAGAAGAATGAAAGCAAGAAGCCACACAATGAGCACTTACATAGATTTTTTTTTTTTTTTTTTTTTTGGGGGGGGTGAATAGCAAAGCTGAGTTAAGAAGCTCAAGTATTCAATTCAACTAGAATTATTGTTTTCTTGAAAAATAATGCCATAATTCTAATGTGGTCTTCCAGTAACAGTAAATTATTGTCAGTCATTTATACCATATATCATTTGTATATGTGGCAATAAACATCTATGTGTCTGACACTGAAAAGAACCTGAGTCTCAATTGCTGTTGTGTCAGGCAGAGGAAGTTTAGCTTGCCTCAGACTTAAAGTTTCTTCAACATCATTGGCATCATTGAGGAAGGTGCTCCAACCTAGACGAACCTCTGCCTGACAACTTTAACCTCAATTAAAGACAACGAAATTCCCTCCTTTGATGTTTTTGGTACTGTGATATACACTCACCAGACACTTCATTCAACTGCTTGTCAACGCAAATATCTAATCAGCTAATGAAGTTGTAGCAACTTCATGCATTTAGGCCTGTAGACATGGTCAAGACGACCTACTGAACTTCAAACTAAGCATCAGAATAGGGAAGCAAGGTGATGAAGTTACTTTGAACATGACATGGTGGTTGGTGCCAGACAGGCTGGTCTACTGGGATTTTCAAATACAACTATCACTCTGGTGTATAGGGAATGGTCCCAACAAAAAAAAGAAAATATCCAGTGAGCAGCAGTTCTCTGGGAGAAAATACCCTGTTGATGTCAGAGGAGAATGGTAGCTCAAATAACCACTTGTTACAACAACATGCGGGAGAAAATCTCTGAATGTACAAAACATCAAGCCTTGACTACTCGGGTACACCAGCAGAAGAGCACACCTGTCAACTAAGAACAGGAAACTGAGCCGCAAAATATTTCAGACTGCTTTCTTGAACATGACAGTGAGTTCACTGTATTCAAGTGACCTCCACAGTCACCAGATCTCAATCCAGTAGAGCAACTTTGGGATGTGGTGGAATGGGAGCGTCACATGATGGATGTGTAGCTGGCAAATCTCCTGCAACTGTGTGATGCTATCACATCAATATAGACAGAAATTTCTGAGGAATGTTTCCAGCACCTTGTTAAATCTATACTACAAAGAATTAAGAGTTGCGAAGGAAAAAGGCAATCCAACCTGGTACTACCAAGTAATAAGGTGTACCTAATAAAGTGACCAGTGAGTGTACAATTACACACTGAAACTAGCTTATGCAGAGTACTACTTCGTAACAAATACTTACCATCTCCCAAAGAGATAAATTACTGGAGACTGACAATACCCAAACTCTCGTAAGCAAAAGTGAGTATGCACCAGAGCATATTTCATACACAACACATAAGCACACCTCCGGTATCCACACGCAAGTGTCTAAATCACACAAGCACTGACACACACCCACACACTGAGCAATCAGTGGTGCCAAGACAGACATCTCTCTCCTGCTGACATTCCCACACAAGACTGAAGATGAACCGCTGTCACACTGTCAAACCATCAAGAAGAGACAGAGGAAGACAGACAGGCAGGATAAGAGAAAAATCAAGAGTGCACTACAGAGAAGGGGAGAAATGCAAAGACTTCTTCCTGAGATAAAAATGACAAGCACAACAACAGTCTGTGATCTTCTGAGGGCAGTTAAGTCATGCTTGCTGTTTGATGTTTTGATGCTTAACGGGGATGCGCTAAAACAACAGCTGGCCTCACAGTCCCTACACAGGCTGCAGCAAGTTGAATAGTCCTGCTGTTTTAGGATGAATCACCTACTTGGTATCTGGAGAAAATGGTGTAGAATGCATACTAATGAATAACAGTAGGATGTACACTGGACCCCTCAAAATTGTGCATAACCAATACAAAAGCACACATAAACTTCCATATACAGGAATTAGGAAGATTATCTTTCCTTCTTACAGTGCTCAGTACTCCCCTCGTATATTTTACACTTTTTTCCTCACTTATCTCCAGCTACATTAGAGGAGTGACTCATTTCGATCAATCGGATTTTGGCCCAACTATGAATAACCTTGGTTTTGTAAAAAAAAAAATCTAACTTACCTCCGCCCATTAAGTTCAATTTTCACCACAGCCAGCTATCAAATGGGTCCATTCAATGAGATCACAAATCCCTCTCCATTTCATCCAATGCAGATCTTTAGCCAGGCTTAGCGCAGGCTGTGTCTAGACCACATCAGGATTTTCCTGCAATGCTGAGATGATTTTTCCAGGTTTTTGGGTTTTTGTTTTTGTTTTTTTAGAAATTCGAACAGAATTACTGCAATCAAAATCTGAAACTCAAAGATGATGCGTGCATTGGAAAAATATCACTTCATATGCTGCGCTGAGTGAAGAGAAAGTAAAACAAAACAAAACAAAACAAAAAAATCCCTCATACAGGTAATTATTTCACACTGTCACACTTAGCTCAGGAAACAAGACTCATATGTTAATCAGAGTGTTATTTGTTGCTGATGCAGGAGAGCGTTCCTTAATACATCATGTCAGAAATGTACACTTTCCTTCTCTTTTATGTAACTATGAATGATGCATTTCTTACACAGGAAACTGGAAGCATAAACATTCCAGGCCAAAAAAAATGTCCAGTTTCGTAATTATTTTTGACCAACATGTTTGCTGTTGTTTGTTTGCAAAAGTGTTGAGTCACCTCTCGTTTCTTTATTTTGCGTCTAAGGAGCCAGACTTTGTAATTTTTCAAAATGGTCTAGAGCAGTAGTTCACTAGGCTTTCTGAAGGCCTTTCATGGACATTGGCTGCTTATTTCCAGTCCAGTCCTTGTATCTGACCATTCTGAGAGGAATAAGGGTTTTTTTGTGTGTTTGTTTTCTGTGTTAAGTCTCTTAACACTGACTTATGAATCATTAATGCATAAAAAAGGCACCAACCTCAAGGGATGAGCCAGCATTGTGTCTACACATAACAGACCTCTTAGCAAAGAATCAATTTTAAGTTGTATCTTCAGGCACTTTGTTACTAACAGCCTGTTGCAAAAAGTGGTAATTTGTTCCAATTTCTTTAGCTGAATCTATGAAAAATTACAAAGATAACACAGTTTGACAGGCATAACATAATATTTTTTGCGCTAACAGGTTATTTCTAAAAAGCTATTAGCTTAATGTTTGGCATAACAGTATCTGAAAGTCATGTTCTGAAGAAATAGGAAAAAATTTTTTACCAAAGACCTGACACAGGAATTGAGAGATGTATCTGGCCCTTCAGTTGATCCATCTACCGTTCACTGAAGCCAGTGAACAGGAATGGCCTCAGTGGGAGGGTGGCCATCAAGAAGCCATTCTTAAGGAATGGAGAAAAGGTTGAGATATGCCAAATTACACAAGAACTTGACTGAAAGTCTGTGGCAACAGGTATTATGGAGTGATGAATCTAAATTTGAAATTTTTTGGTTAGGGTTTTTGTTGACCTCTTCTGTCAATTTATACAGAGGAGGTCGGGAGAGAGATACAACAGTGAGAGTCTGCAGTCATCTGTAAAACATAGTGGGGGCTCGCTCCTGGTTTGGGGCAGCATTTCAGCCAGTGGTGTTGGAAATCTTGTCCAAATTGATGGAATTATGAACAAAAAGTACCATCAGATTTTGATCCACCATGCAATACCATTGGGAGAGCATCTGTCTGACAATGGCTTCATTTTTCAGCATGTCCCCAAACACACTGTCAATGCAGGAAAAGCATACCTGCATAGAAAAACACACAGACAGGAACACCATTAGTCATGGATTTGTCTCCCCAGAGGTTCAAGAAGCCTGCAGAACTATTCCTGAAGACTACTTTAAGAAGACAAGAAATCTTGCCTAAGAGAACTCAGGCTGTGCCTGATCATATCAAATATTGCCTTTCAAGCTTATAACATAATATAATCCTGTGTTACATTGTCCACAACTGCTCGGTCATTGTTGCATCCTTCGACATTTGAGCAGAATAAAATCGTGTATTTAGATTATTTATTTTTATATTGATACGGCCCTTTAATCAGCCCTCTCCTCTGATGCACAAACAGTTTGCTTGTAATGGAAAAAAAAGGCTTCGGCTAAAAGGGGTTGGACAACATTTCATTTTACAGCATTCACACCCAGAATTAGAGTGGACTGCGGTCAATTGTCCACCACATTGCAGAGGTGAGGCAGGTGAGGCTGAGGCACCCAGCAGTGCTTCTGCACCCAGCAAGGGCAGTCTTAATGAATAGCGAGATAAATGATAAATGTGGCCATATGGTGGAGCCAGCTGGCCAAGACAGGGGTGCTAGCAAGCTAAACACACTCACACATCCTCAAATGTCTCGCTTGTTAATCCTTACCTAGAATTGAAGGGCCATCAAACTGCATAACTCAAGATAGCAGCAGGTAGGGGTTAAGGACCTCCAGATTCTTTGGATAGATGAGGGTGTTACGGCCGACTGTGAAATCATCACCGCACTTCCTGTCAAAAAGTTTTACAGAAATTCAAGCGAGGACACAAACTGACTGCGCGTGAGGCAGACTGTCACTCAGCAGCAGTGACTTTTTAATTACAAGCATTGTATGTGCCTCACTCATAAATGCAGGAAGTCTTCTCAATTTATATGTGCTTCTTTGGGGATTTGCTGTGTGTGTGTGTGTGTGTGTGTGTGTGTGTGTGTGTGTGTGTGTGTGCTGTTGTTTCCTCTCTGAAACCTGAATCCGCTCATTCAGTTTACTACTACTGCCGCTCGCCCCGTCCCTCGCTTTGCACGCCTCGG
The DNA here is from genome assembly GCA_015107715.1 of Tylochromis polylepis. NCBI lineage: Eukaryota > Metazoa > Chordata > Actinopteri > Cichliformes > Cichlidae > Tylochromis > Tylochromis polylepis. Next base: position 18,974 of record VVHJ01017849.1, read on the forward strand.
TTTGTGTGTTACGAGGAGGTGTACAGGAGCTCAGAGGTTTGCTCTCAGTCACTGCAGCGGCTGCCGGCCTGACATTAAACATTCAGCAACTCAGCAGTATGGCTCCTGAACGCTCCTCTAATTATAGAAGCTCCCAGCCTGATTCTCTCTACCTCCACCTTCCACTGCATCGCTCTGGACTCTCAGTGTACTTTATGTGTGTGCGTGTGTGTGGGAGAGGTGTTAATGAGAGTCAGTGGGAGAGAGAGAAAACTCAAACTCTCCATTTGTGTACCCATCTGCCTCCACTGTTTGAATCCCTTAAGAATATCATTTTAAGTGTTTCCAGATAGATAGCTAGATATTAGTCATTAAGTCAGTATTTGTGGTAACTTTATCGAGCAGGGCCACTTCTTCGTTAGTCATTTCTTATAAATTGCAGTCATTACTCATCACTAGAGCTGATTTCTGTTCTTTGCCTGTCGACTGATTTATAGAAAATGTCCAGCGTTAGTGTGAAGCAGAGCCGAAGTCAGTCAGTTAGGTAGTAAATTTGTCCATGAAGATAATCTAAGTGGCAAATATTTTAAAAATGATCAGACAAAAATGAAAAAAATGTCAAAGTTTCTGCTTCTGAAATATTTAAACTTTGTTACTTTTATGTTTGGACATAAACATGGCCAAAAGGCATGATGACATTGTCCAACACTTTAAAGGCCAAACAATCAGTCACTTAATTTGTACATTTTACTGCAGATAAAGGGAAAAAATGTTATGTTCCTTTCTCAAGGTGCGACGTAAAGAGAGGAGAATATTTAAATCAAGCGCCCAAAAAGATTTACTAACGCTCGCGACACACAATTTACTGCAAATTGTGCCGATATTTAATGCCAAAAAAGCAGCGCAGCTTTTGAAAATCACTCGTGAAACTAACCACACCTGTAAACACTACATGGAGATTGTGCGCACATGCCTTGACATTAGCCTGAATACAAAGATCCAAAGCAAATAAAACCAAAAACTACAATTAAAAAAAGAGTGAGAGCTAACTAAAACACTACTAGATAAACTGGAAATGCCCTTATAGTTTTACTTTTTTGTCATATAAGTTGAATTGTCAACCCTTCCAAGCACGAGGAATCTTTTTTGTGACAGGAATATCGACATGAAGTGCTTTGTTTCTGTTTTTCTTATCTTTTATCTTATCTGACTTCAGAAATCTTACTGCCCACATTGCAAATAAAACTAAAACAATGACTAAAAACTAAGCAAAACTAAACTGAAACCACCCACACTGGAAAATAATTCAAACCTAAATAATAAAACTAATGATAAACTATAGTAACTCTGATTCCAACACTCTAGGTTCGTTCCAGTATTTTACAACGTTTCTGCTTTTGGCTCTGTTTTGGTCTCCACCACCTCCTGAGAGAACCGGTAGCTGTGTGGCTGCTAGCACCACCACATAACAGTTTGTAACAGTTACAACTAAAGTCAAACCAAAACAGTGAATTTGAAGCCTTCAGATCCAAAACAGTAGCTGAAAGAAGCTAAAACACTCCATGGAGATGAGCGAAACAGCAGCTTTAAATATTCAGTACAGCCTTAACCTTAAAACCATATCTGAAAACATTTAACCACAAAGAATAATAAACCAAGTGAATAGTAAAATGAATCTCATGCCTGGTGGCTCTCATTATCAGGTTATGTCTGCACAAAAATCCCAAACTGATGCCTAACGTTAATTATCAAATGTATGACGCTAATTGTTCCTGAAACAAATGATTTGGCATCTTCAGTAATCAGTAACAGGCCTTAGAGACGGATGGATGGAAAGATTAGAGGCACAGAGTGAATACAGCAGCAAAGTGCTGATATGGAAAGTGGCCAACAACATTGTCCGGTTCCAGAGAAAAAGGGAGTGGGAACAGTATAAATAGAAAGCACAGCTTCATGCGGGTGATTCAGATATTTTATTCTATTCAAAGTTATTTCACCGGGCGTTGAGGAAGCTCAAGTTTTCAATCTTGTTCTTGTTGTGGTGTCCTGTGAAAAGGTGACCTTTGAATTTTACCTGAAGCTGTCTTCGTTAATCAAGCTTAATTTCTGTTATTCAAGGGATACCGAGTTTGTCATCTGTTTTAAGATGTTTCCTTCCTTTGTGTTTGAGAGTTCTGACTTTCTGTGTTGTTCCGAAATTCAATAAAAACATCAGTCATTAAAAAAGAAAGCAAAAAGCTTAGGGTGAGCCAAATTTGACAAGCTGTTTGCAAAGTTCTCAGGGGAGAGGCTTATATAAACACACACACACACACACACACACACACACACGCGCACACACACACACACACACTGATAGTATGCAGATCTTGTGTGTGTGCTCATTTCCAAGGAAGAGGCTGTATGGGCAACGTTTCCACAGAATAATATCCATTATCAGTTCTATCGCCCAG
>VVHJ01017851.1:2731-21225 GCA_015107715.1 Tylochromis polylepis
AACAAAAAAAAAATAAAAAAAAAAAAAAAAAAAAAAAATGTTGGACAGGCTGTTTGATTTACACAAGTTATATTGCACTGCACATTCCGCATCATATTGAAGCTTGAACCAGAACTGACAGAGAAAATTTACAAGGTAAAGCACACTTTTCTATGATTACGATCAAATAAAGTCTCACTGTTTCTGCAGCATGAAATGGTGCTTGGAATGATATGAAAAAAACCCCAAAACAAACAAAGGAATTTACAAAGTAGACTTACTCCTTTTAATCTCTTCTTTCTCTCCTTCATTCTGAGTATTTAATCCTTGTTTCTGCTTGTGTATATTCAGGTTTTCAGAGTGGGACTGAAAAATAAGGCTTGGTCTGTGAGAATTGGCTTGGCAAACACTGGATGCTGCATGGCATTTAAAACTGTCTTTACTGTACCTCAGAGCTCCATGAATTCTGGTCATCCTCACCCCCCTCTAGACCCAGCTCAGACAAGAAATCTGTTCAGAACATTCAGTGATTACAGTGATGGTTAGCAACAGGAAAAAAAAAAAAAAGCTTTTAAGAACAGCTTATTTCATTTCCTGGGTCTAGCAATTGCAGCTATAGTTTCAGTGTTGTTTTGTTTGTCTGCAAAATTATGCAAAAAAAAAAAAATTACTAGGCTGATTTTTTTAAAGTAAACTTTGAGAAGAAGTGGAGCATTGCTAAACAAATAACTCACTAAATGATGGCAAAAACGTTCTTTAAAACTGAAATGTGGAAGGGTTTTTGTTTTTCCATGCATCCTTTATTCAGCCAGGAATGAGATACAAGATTTTTAGCTTCTCACAATTACATTAACCTCATCAGACAATACTGGAAATGTGTGCTCTACTGAAGTAAAAGAAAATCAAGTGCACCTTAAATCAGCACCTGACCAATTGCCAATTACAGCTTTTTGCTGCTCCGCACAGCTTGAAGTTTCCTCAACAAGTAACAGTATGTTAAAACACTACAAAATTCTAATGTCTGGCACAGTAGAAGCTGAAGATCATCATCCATTGTTTAGAAACACTTTGGATTTAGCACAAGATGAGAACCAAGATGAAATCATATGCAAAGAGTGCTCACTTGTTTCTGTGCTGCAAAGTAACAGAAGTAACTTATTCAACCACCTGAACACGCACCACTAACTCCAGCATAATTAATGCATGAAGGCCAAGACAACAATGCAATGGCTGCTGCCTGTGCAACACATCCATGTATTCGTCCAGCTCACAAAGGCACACCAAAATCACCAACACAAACACCAAAGACGTGTCCAATAAAGACGGCAAGTAATGAAGGTTCCAGGAAAATGTCCAACTTACTGGACAAAAGATGTTCTCCTCGCACAGTGTTATTTTTTCCAAATTGACAATACCTGCATTGTATGAATCTCACACTTGTCATGTACTTTGTAACAAGTTTCATCCACATCTGTCGTGCAGGTACAGTGACTGGAGTAAAAGTCTTTATTAGCTTCTAAGTGATGCACTGAGGCCTGGTGAATAGACACCCTATTTCAACTTCACTTTCATTTCATTAAGTTGTAACTAAAATGAATGTAGCATAATGTAAAAGTGAAACCCTGTTGATATAATTTAGTTTTAAGTTTTAGAAGAAAAAATACATTTAAAAAACTAAGACAAACAGTGAATTTTGATGCAAAGATTTGTACATTACCAGGAATTTAGCACATGGATGTGAAAGCAGTGTTACATTTACATGAAAGTGCAATAAGAAGTGTTTCTGTTAATAAAATCAATTAATAACATGCTAACATGACAAATTACTGACAAGTTAGCTACTGCATCTACTGCATCCTACTAATCCTATTAATACTGTTACTGTTCCTATTAACCATATATACTTTAGACTGAAGAAGATGCCAAAATAGTGTCTAAAAAAGAAACAAAGACTCAAGTAAAGGTCGTGACTTAAAACTGTTTTACCTGTTCAGCTTACATCCGTCTACTAATGTCCAGTAACTACAGAAGGCCAAATAACTATCCCTGCTTGTGAACTAGGTTAACAGTGATTAGTGCTCTCCTGCTGGTATAGCCTATGTTACATCCTCTTTGTGCTCAAAGTGGCAAACCCCCTGGGGTGCCTGTCTCTTACACACTATGTCTGCACATGGCAAGAGTGACAGCCTTGCAGCTCTGCATTGAGTTATAGCTGGTGGACAGCGCTACATTACTGGACTGCAACATTCGATTGTACCACATTACAGCTAAAATGTAAAACATTTTTAAATAAATGCATAAGTTTTAATTGAAGCCTTTAAAATGGGTCGCCAATATAAACACTGTCTATTTTTTTCTATTCATTAGGTATTTTTTTAAAGAGGTGACATTTTCATTAAGCAAACTTTGTAATGTCCTGATAGTTGTTAATAAGGTGCTTTAAAACAAAAACAACAATAAAGATCGTGTTAGTTTTAAGGAATTTTATCAGATTTGACTGATTATACTACAGACTTGCTTCTATAAGGTCTTTGATCTTTGGTAGACTGGTGTTTTATTGCCACAGCGGACTTCTAGGCATAGTACAGCTGCACTCACAATAGATACTAAAAGCAATTACAGAGCTACCCTCCAACCAATCCAACAGTCACTTACAATAAGCACTTCTGCACAATGGTTTTAGTATTGTTAATTCCTGTGGACCATCATTTTCTTGACACATGTACAGTTGCTGCTTCTGTAGAAAGTAACTGCTCCTTACCCCTCTTCTTCTCTTTAGAAACTTCAACCTCGGGAGCAGGCGAATTGGCGTCACAAGATTCTCCACTTTCTTCGAGCTGATCATTCTCATCTGATTCGTCTCCTTCTTCCTCCTCATCTTGTTCCCCTTCTTTGTCATTATCATCCTCATCCTCTTCCTCATCCTCAGTGGAATCTTCCTTCTTTGTGGGAAAAAAATGGAAATATTCAAAACTATGCATGGTAAATCCCATTTTCTGTGAGTATGCATTCACAGGACACCTTTAATATACATACAAGCTAAGCTCGGAACAAGGACGTGAATATAACCATCTTAAAGGTCTTGGCCTAACTATAGAGTTCAGGTTATTAATAGCCAAACTAAATGAGACAAACACAAGTAAAACTGTTCCTGTTTTACCTGAATGCCAGAGCATCTCATGTATTTGTTTTCTGCCTCATCAGGTGAGTCTACATCAACATCATCAATGTCAGTCTGAGGTAGCACTTCATCTGAAAATGTGTTCACATCTGAATCACTGTGCTGACGAGCTGTGGTTTGATGTTTGATGGGTGGGCTTGAAAACATCTTTTCCTTTATTGGTTTTTCATTAATCTCCTCTGACAACCCTCTTGTCTGGTTTTCAAGTGGAACGTATGCAGTTAATCTAGCTTCATGCTCATCATCTGCATTGATTCCTTCACAAAGGCCTCCATCAACAGTGTTATCAGAATCGTCTCCCACTGTGGACATTTTAACTGTAGCATTAACAAAATCGTACTGCAGCTTCTGGATCTTGCTGTCGGAGTCCTCACTAGTCTCGTCATCTTTGCAGACACTGCATTTCTTAACAACCTCCAGCTTTTCTTCTTGTTGAACATTCTCTGCAAGCATATCATTTTCAACGATAACTGACTGAGGAACCACTTCATCGTCTTCATCATGCTCATTATCCGTTTTAGCGTCTTCTGCCACCTTCTTGTGTACTGTAGTTGTGGACTTCAACTTTGGAGACAGCAGCTTGGTTGGGTCGGGTGTCTTCAGGAAATCCTCACTGTGTAAAACTTCACTGTCATTCATCGTCATTTTCTCTTGCTTTTCTGAGTCATTGCTTGCATCTTCATCATCCCAACAGCTTTCGTCTTCTTCAACTTCATCATTCCCCAAAAGTTGGTTTTCATCCTCCAGCACCGATGACAGTACTGGTGAGGGGTCATCTGACTCTTCCTCAATACTTTCTCTGTCCTCTTCCTCCTTAGACTCCAATTGCCTCTCTCCAGTCTCATTTGCTTTGGAAACTGGGGACACCACTTCACATTTAGAGATAGTGCCAATATCATTTTGGTCTTTATTTTCAGAGGAATCCCACTCCGATTCATCTATAGCTGCTTGGTTTCTGGACTGAGAATATGTTTTTGGACCTAGTCCAAACAGTGACTTGTGTTTGTCTATAACTTCCTTAGGTGTAACACATTTTGGAGATAATGCCACTGGTGATGAAGAATCCCATGGGCTATCTGGATGTTCTTCATTTGGCTGAGACAGTGTGTTTTTTAAATGCAATGATGATGTTTCTGGTGCTTGAACAGTGCTTTTCTGATCAAAAACCTCATTGCTTACCTCAGGTATGTCAATATCACTGTCCTCTAATGAAGAGCCCCATGAGGACCTGAGTTTCTTTTCTATGGAAACCTTGTTCTGCGATCCAGAATCATCTTTAGCATCAGAAGTACTGTCTGTGTTTTTTATACCAACTTCAAGTAATACATTTGTTTGATTAGCAAGCAAATGTTTGTCCTCCTCATTATCACTGTCATTCCACTCCATATCACCACTATTTTGTTTATTGCTCCATGAGTCTTCAGCATCCTTTTCCGTTTCTCTCTCACATTCCTTCATATCCGCGCCTGGTGAATGAGTCTCTGCACAACGTCGTATTGAATCCTGGCTTGAAATTACTTTTTGATCCGATGACCTCAAACATTCCTTTCCCAGGCTGTCATCTTCATCGGAAAATTTAGACTCTACTCTTATGGCTGACACAACGCAATCCTCCACTATGTCTAATGTGGCTGGAGCAACAAAGCTCGATGTCCCAGCGGGGTGAATGAGATCGGTGCTTAATGTCTTTGTTTTCGTACTTTTCTCTGAGGTATCTACAGTCTCATGTACAACTCCAAGAAATGTTCCACTGTTTGAAGTGATGTCAGCATCATGTGTGATCTGAGGGGCTTTAAATTCTGTAGAGCTGTGGCTGACACTAGCCACACAGCTGCTATCATCCTCCTCCTCTCCAGATCCATTTTCTTCTTCTTCTTCGTCCTCCTCCTCTTCATCACTTTCTTCATCATCTTCTTCCTCTTCTTCATTAGACTCCTCTTCTTCATCATCATCTTCCTCTTCGTCGTCTTCCTCCTCTTCTTCCTCTCCCTCTTCTTCGCCATCCTCCTCTTCAGAGTCATCTGCATCTGACCTTCGTTCTTGAGACTCTGATCTTGATTTAGTACCCAGAGGTTGTTCGGAGTGTTTTCTTTTCCCCTGTTCAGCTGCACAGCCAGCTTGTTTTAAGATTTTAGGGAAAAAGACAAAAAGCTGTCAGACACAAGCATGCAACATAGCTTCAACACAAATATTTTACCTTTCTGTAGTGTGGAAGCAAAGTGGAAGTCATCTGGGATGCACTGGTAAGGAAGGTAATGGGAGTGGGATCTACTGGATGTAGATGAAGACTTTTGCTGGATGACAAAGCCTTTTGGAGGGATGGGATTCTCTGAACTCTATTTTCACTTTCTGGCTCAGAGTCTGAGCCACTCAACGATGTGTCAGGTAGTGCCGAAGCTACTGGACAAGGAGGGACAGAAGGTTACTACCTAAAACTACAAACTATGGAGAGACACTAATGGATAAAAAAAGACTGAAAAATTCTTGGTACCTTCTCCCTTTTTAGATGCAATCATTTTGCTGAGGTCAACTTTCAGAGGTTTCTGCAAGTCAGACAATCAAATGAAAGTCGGGGCAAAATTACAACAATACACTATAAAAGAAGAATGAGTAGTTCCAACCTTTTCAATTAAAACAGATTCATCATCATCATCTGATGTTGGCCAATCATCTGCAGCCCTTTTTGAAACGCTAAAGAAGAAGAGGAGGAGGAGGAAGAAAACGGTCATAGCACGGAAGTCAGCTGTAAGTATAAAGAAAGCAATAAGAAATTAGCTCACCGACTTAGTGACTCTGACTGAGAATTGTCTTCAAAATCTGCAAGAAAGCAGGAAAACATATTTTCAGCTCAACTCAGCCTGATCTGAAACAAATCATCAAAGTACCATCTCAATAGGACAACTTTCAAATGGTGAAATCTTTAGAAGATTTAAATGTTGGCACACACTCACACAAATTATATATACATTTATTCACTGCATAACAGTGTCAGTGCATGTAGTATTATTATTATTCAGTTATCCATCTGATTTGCCCCAGTGAGTTTTTGTTCTTCACTGATACTAGCTAACATGAAAAGTCATGAAACTGCGATGTGAGAAAGTGAAATTTATAGGCTAACCTAGTTAGTGTCCCTGTTTTTATTAGAATATTTGCTGTCACTGTATTGCTAGAGAAATTTTTTTCTCGAGCCTAACAGGCAACAGGAAATATTGCATTTCCAAAACAAATGTCACTATGTTTAATATTCATCCCTGTGGCTGTTAATGATTTTAAAATGGGGACAAAAAAACTGACAGATTTTGCTAACAAAGTCCATCTAAGCAAAGCAATACCTCTCCCTGCTTCATCTGCTCCATGCTCTAGATCCAGTCAAGAGGTAATGCATGAGGAATAAGTAAAATGACCAAAGTCAATAATTAATAAACATGATAATAATGATTTTTCAGTCGCTTTGACGTGATAAAATAAATTCCATACCATCTCTGTCAGTGGCTGGTCCTCCCAAAGAGAAGCCTGCTTCAAGATCTTGGGAAGAACTACTCAGCATTTTTTTCTTCTTGTTGCTCAGACCTTGATGTGATAGGGAGGCCCTGTCAGTACGCTGGGTATCATGCTCTATGATCAGGAGGGAACAACTGACAAAAAGAGAGGAGAAACCTCAAATGTCATAATGCCATGACCGCTGAGAAACTTTAGCAAACTAAGAGTTAAGGAGAAACATTAATAAATAATTAAAATAACCTCAAAAATAAATGATCACAACCCATTTGTGGGCTTTGGTTATTTAGTTTATTTCAGTTCTGTATTAAAATCCCACATAACTGTATAAATTACAGAAGAAATACCCATATTCAAGCATAAAGACACATTTTTTTTGAAAAAGTGTACTTACGGATGATGCCCATTCATTACTGCATAGTCATCAGCTGACCATCCTTTGGTATCCTTTAGTGTGATATCTGCATCAAACTGCAGGAGCAGCTTTACCATACTGACTTCTCCATTTCCAGCAGCTATCATTAATGGGGACCTGCAGGTAAAAATCAATTACAGCAACATGTTCGGTCGTGCCTAATAATGAGTAAGAAACATTAACATAATCCAAAGTGAATCACAAAGGTGTCATTGCTTAACCTTTGGTCTTGGTCCACAGAATTCACATCAGCAGTCTCCTTGAGGAGAAACTGAGCCATCTCGACATGGTTTTCTCGCACTGCTACCGTCAAAGGCGTGAAACCCTCCTAAAATATAGATTACAGTTAAAACTCTCATCCACTGGACAGTGCTTTCCAGAATAGCCATGCCTCACTGAACCATTTTAATATTGATGTAAAAAAAAAAAAAAGGACAGAAATATCAAGCACATTACAAATTTCTCACAGCAAACATGAAAGGGTAGGTGTGTAACTATGGCTGCTAATATCGTACTCCCCTAATCATAATCCAAATTGCTCTGGTAGTATGATTCAAGGCCTATATGCACTCAAGAGTATCCTGATGTTCACCCTAATGCAGGGAAACTGCAAGGTAATAGACAGAAAGACAAAAAAAAAATCACCTTGTTCTGGGAATTGATTTGAGCCCCATTTTGCAGCAGCAGGACAGCAGTGGGGACGGATGGGATGTTTGCCGCTAAATGTAGTGCCGTATTGCCATTGATATCCACCAGGTTAGGGTCAGCATGATTTTCCAGCAGTATGCTCACACAGTTGTCATGCTGGCCCTGCACTGCCTGTTATTAGAGGAGAATTAACATTAATGGGCCAAAACAAGGCATGAGGGAAAATAATTATGAATTTTTACAGTTTATTAAGAGTCGTCGACTTGAAGTGCCATCATCCAGGATTACCTTCATTAAGGCGGATCTATTTTGATTGTCACATAGGTTAAGCTTGGCTTTGCTCTCAACGAGGAAGTGTACCACCTCGACATGACCACTAGCACAGGCAATATGCAGTGCGGTTCTGCAAAAGTAATAAAAAAAAAAGTGTTACATATGCAAGCACTGTTGTTCTAACAGCCCTTACAAAGATTATAGGTGTTTTAAAACCTTGGCTGGCTGATTCTTCCAGCCAAACTACATTTATTTTCAATGCACTCACTTCCTTCTGACACCTACTAATTGTAGATGGTAACTAGATCCTACCTTGACACATAAGTGGAAAAGAAAAAAATGCAGTGTCATGTATGCCTACAGCTGGCAGCTTCCTGTTAACATTTAAGTGAGTGCCAAAATCCAGAAAATGCAAAAATATGTATTAGTGTTTTCATCCCCACTTACCTGTTCTCCTTGTCAAGTTGATTGACATCATTCTTCTTAGCCAGCTGCTTCAGCTTTGCCAAATCACCCGCTAAGGCAGCCTTGTGAACCTTCCCGAGGTCCTTGTCTTTCAGTTCATAGCCAACAGAAAGCACGCTTGCACTGTCTGGGGTGCCGGACGGGTGTTTCTTCTTCTTAGTGAAGCTGAATATCTTCTTCATTGTGTATGGCACCAAAATATTGCTTTAGCACCTGTCGCTACCTGCCACTCATCTGGAGGTCAACCACAGCCGGCTCTCCCATCCCTAAAATAAGACGTTCAAAGCGGATTAGGAGCCCTTGAAACAGAACTAAGCACTACGGTGTCGCTTATTATAAGGTATAATGCAACCACCCCTATACAGAATTAGGTGGCTTTCGCGCGTTTACTCTATAATAATCGAGTGCATATATCAGAAAGAAATACGCAACACCGAGTACTTCATCAAGGTGTTGGATGACGGCAGAACTTAGCTGTCATGCTAACAGCATTCTCTGAGCCATACCTTAAACCGGGGATTCCTTTAAAGATAAGGTTTCATGAGTAAGCGGCTTTTTTTATGAGATTACGATAAAGCAGACAACCTGTCGTAGATAGCGTTAGATAAGGTCACCGTTTTTTAAAATCATGCATTTAGCTAGCGTCAGAGCGTAAGCACTGTTGCCATGGTAACTGACTGTACAATTGATACGCAGTTGAGGTTTTCCAATTTGCTAACGTTCAAAACTGCCTAAACCTATTTTTTTTTGTAGCGCAGTTGTGTAATACTGCTATATTACTGTATTTATTATCACTTCAAAATAAGGAAAAATAAGTTATTGTAAAAAAAAATATATATATATATATGCATGTAGCTTCAACTGGCTCGTTACTGCACCTCCCACGTCGTCACTTCAGCATTGATGCAAACCGCCACATTTAAAATGAATGTGTGGTAGAGTTGAGCATCACAGGGATTTGTCGCTATCCCTCTGAAACAAAACCAAGGACATTTTCAGCTTAAAAAAAAAACCGCGGACAACTCAGAAACTATGGTTCAACCTTTACCCGGCTAACACAATGCTAATTAGCTAAGACGCTGAAAATCAAACCTGAGGTAGATAATTGATTAATTAGAGCAAAGAAGACGAATAATGTATCTAAGGATATTACACCCTAGTTAACGCGAGCACGAGTGTAATTAATCCTAACTACAGCACACGAAGTAAAACACTAACCTGTTGATTGTCAGAGTCAAACCATCACAGCGCTAGACGAAAGCTAAGCAGCTCACAAGAGCTTGCTGGTTGTTGGGGTTTTCAAGTAACCAATCAAAAATGAGCTGGATGCAACGATTGGCCAATAGGCTGCTTAACTTCATGCAAAAGGTTGGTTTACAAGGCAAAGAGAGTCATCACATTCCATAGTGTAATGGCAAAGTTTTACCACTTGCCGGAGACATTTGTCTGTAATCCTGAAGTCATATAGTTATTCCAAAAATATCTTAGCTGCACACAGTTTAATCTCAACAAAATAATTTACATTATGAATAAAAAAAAAATAACATGTCAAATCAACATATATAATACATATATAATGTATCCCAAATAATCTGGTTTCTAAAATGCAGACACAGTTTTAAAATTAATCCCCTTTTCCCCTTTGTCTCTGTTATGACAGGTATGTGACATTTATATATTTTCCATGACAGTCTGGAAACAAATAAGTACGAGTTGTAAGGACGGATAGAGGTTTAGGAGCTAAAAATCCTTTTAGAAGTAGCAGACAATAGCTAATGTAATCTCCTTTGTGAAATTAAAAGAGATGGCTCACGGAGTACATATAGAGCACAAAATAAAAGCAGCATACTCAAAGAGATGGTGGAATCAAATTCAAAAGCAGAGGGAAGAAAATCCTACCCCTAAACATGTGGAGGATGCCTTTCACTGTGAGATGTAATGATCTTATTGTATCCCAACTCATTACTGCCTCTGCATTTTCAGTTATGATTTAGGATACAATAACATGCTTCGATCCTGTAGTGAGTAAGTGCTATATCAAGAACACCTGTATAAAGTTATAAAAATACCAGTGTATGTGTTTATTGGAGTGAGTGGTGTATTTTACATGGCTCCATATGCTGAATGTCTGCTTCTCATTAATCAGGATAGGAAAAAGGATGGCTATGATCTTAATTTCTGGCATTATTAATATTTTTTTTTCTGTTAGGCATTACTAGCTAGTTTCTGCTTTCTGAAACCCAAAACTTACAAAATGTTTTTTTAGAACAATTGCAAGGACACACTACTTTTAAATTAAATTCAAATCACTCATACAGGCATTTCTTTACTCAGCTTTATAACACAGAGCCTTGTAGATGCATTATTTGTTTGCTTAATTTAGAAAAAAAACACTGTGTAAAGTATTGTGCAGTAAATCATGCCATGTGTGATCCAAGTAAACGCCATTAGCAAGTTTAAAATAATCATCTAAAATGTTTTTTTTTTTAATTTCTGAGTAAAAAAAATAATAGCCACAAACTAGTTTTTCATCACCAGAATTTACCCCTAGTAAGTAAGTAAAAATTTAAGTACGCAAACATTTGAATTCTATAGCACATTTAAAACCAAAGTGCTTCAAAAAAATAAAATAGTGAAAATATACATTTTATACATTTTGTATAGTCCAGAAATGAACCGAATTATAGCCTTGGCAGAATAAATAAATGTCATATGAAATGGTCATATGACTGACAACTGCTGCAATCTCTATTTCAAGCAGACTGTCTAGAAAAAAACCACAGATGACTGGCTTTTTTTCAGGCGTTGTATAATATCACAGTTGGATAACAATTATATACAAAAAAATGATACAGGCCACTTACATATAAATCATTATATTAGTTCTTTCACCTCCACTGAAGCACAGCTTTTCAAAATTATTACATCCTGCAGAAGATGCCGTGACACCGTTGCTGGAAATGTAGCATTTGGAAACCATTATGGCTCAGTGATGTAAAGCAATGGTTTATTTTGTCAAGGCAGCAAAGCAACGCTATAGGTTACACTTCAGATAAAAGATGACTATTCAATTCAGAAAAAAAGTTCCACTCACATTTTGTCATAGTGTAAGGGAGTCATTTATCATTTTCAGAGAAAAATAAACTGATACTGTGGTTTGACATAATATTTTTGCTTTAGTCTTTCCTTTTTAAAGACAACAAGATTTTATTTAAAGTTTTTTTTCCATTTCCATTTAAGAATGAACTTTCACAATCAAATGGTATTGAAAAGTTATTGTAATAAAAAAGTAAATACATTTAATATATTTATTTATATATTTATTTCTGAAGAGAACATTTTGTATCATATGCATATTAAAATATAGTATAAAAAACCAACAAGTTGTTTTGCCTGATAGTCTGTCAGTTTCTGCACTGCTTATTTTGATAATCTGTCGTGGGCTTTCAGTTGTCTTTAATAGATGTAACGGCCTTAGATTGTTAGAACTATCCTGAAATTCAGACAAATAGTAGAAGTTGCTGAAATTCTTTTATAGTATATAAATGTCATAACAGGTTGTTTTTGACGTCACAGATGTGGGTTCTCTGTTACAGTAAATCCTCCCAAAATCCATCTGTAAATCATAGCACTTTGCTGCAAGAGCACCATCAAATGTTTGCCCATTAGCTATGACTGAGAAAATAACCTTGCATTCTTAGATATGCTTTACTAAAACCCAGGTCCATAAGTCATCCAGCTATTTCAGATTTATGGAGATTTAAGTCCCTTCCCTACTGATAGCATTTAGGCTTAAATAGTTATCTTAGAGGAGTAAATTTAAAGCAACAGAATACAATTCACTTATCTTTGCTGTTTGAAATAAAAGGACTGATAAACACAATAATTTTCCAGTTGTGGATAAAAGATGACAAGCTTTATTGGGCTCTGACATCTTCACATCACTTCAAATTATATATTTTGATTTAATTCTGAGCTGGAGTCTCCAAATCCTTGTGGCAAAAAAGATAACAGTTAAGAGAATAGCTATTTTGTTAATGTCACACTCCGCTTGTGTTTTTGCACCTTGCTGTGCTTGGACCAATTACACATCTCGTACTGTGGCAGGTGGAGCTCTTGAAAGAATGAAAACTAGATACTTACTCTTCTGTGGTGTTGCCTGGCTGTTATCATTCCTGATGGAACACACGCATGCACTGACATGCTTTCTGTCTCCACTGCATCTGACATAGCTCTCACATCTCTGACTCTCTTGTCTCCCACCTGAAAAGAAAACTTCCTTTTCTTGCTGCAGGTGCACCAGCTATACTTCCACACCTACCTTCTCATCTTTAATCACTGCCTGTTTCTCTCAAACAGAAAGGTGCTTGTTTCAAAGTTATTTAACCAGTCCCGCGGATGTACTTTTGCTTCTGGTCTATCTTCACTAAAGGTGTTTGTGAGATTCGAAGGCAGAGAGCTGTCTTGAGCTTTTTGTCTACTGGCCTTTGGATTTAATAACTGGTCATACTTGTAGTGGCAGCAAAAACCACAAGGAATTATCTGGTGGTATGCTAGCTGTATCAGAGCCCTGCACACCATTCTGAAAGAATTCAGGACCATTCTTCCCTAAGTCAGTTTATCTGTCTTTGATGGCTATCTGGTATGAACTGCTCACATGAAGTCATTCAGTAGTATGGTTAGTTTGGTTAAGATCTGGGCTCTGACTAGTCTGAAAAAAAGTATTATGAAAACATTCTGATTGTGAATGACAATTTAAAATGAATGGAATCATTAATGTAAACAAATTTTAGTTTGGTGCTCTTTTGATTTATATATAGCACCAGTATTTCAATCACAAAAAGCAGAAAGGTCTCTGCCATATACATACATCTGATGAAGAATTCATTCCTGTTCACTGCTGTCATGATGAAAACATACAGTTCTACAGACTAGGGGGTGAAATTTAATGTCAATCTGTCCAAAGGCTGTTAAGTATTCACTTGATGGATAGGTGAAATTTTAATATAATTAGAAAATAATAATAATAATAATAATAATAATATAATAATAAGATTTAGGCATATAAAACTGACAGGCTGCTGACCTGCTGGGATTTCCCCACCAGAAAGGTAAAAAGGTTTACCTAATGAAGTATCTGTCCTCATTTAAATTCCCCATTTAAGTGAGTGCAAGTCTTCATTTAAACGCAGCAGCCATGAAAAAGCCAAAAATAACTTTTGCACTTATTTGTCAGTGTTTACACAGAAACAACACACGAAATTAACAGTTGCATCCTGTTCACATCATGCAAACAAGCACGTGTTTTCCCGTCAAAACAAGAACTGCACTCAATCCAAGCCCTGTCTTTTACTTTCTTTTCCCTCACCAGCAGCTGATCAACACCTCATCAAAGTGACAGTTTACCAATGGTCCTTTTACAAAAGCTGTGAAAGGTGTCAGTGTTAATGCTGGATGTACAGCTTGCAGGAGGTAGAGGCTGGGGAGTGCTGGAACAGCATATGAATTTAGAATAAATAAACTTTTCAGAGTGAGTGGTGAGGCAATGCAGGAAATAGAGGTTTGGAGGTTGGTTTTTTCCCCGCCTGTAGTACTGGCACAATATCTATATATGCCTCATAAAACAACATGAATTGAACATGAGATTGAATCTATTTTATTAATCTCAGAACTTTATATGTGCATACTTATGCATCTTTCTTGGCATGCATATTAACTTTTCTCTTTCGTGTGACACCAATTCTCGCATCAGATAATTGTTATATTTATGGCAATTTTACATGCAGCAGTAGATGGCAAGCCTGGCATTTCCTTGGTGGTGCAGAATTGTGCGCAAATGAAAATAAACTAAAAGCTTAGAATTGAAGGAGTAGATTTTCAGTCAGGCAGCAATTGTGTTTAAAGCAGGGCATTCCTTTTCTTCTATTTTTCATTTAAGAGGCAGCAGGCCTTACTAAAAACTGCCTCCTTTGTAGACAGTAAGGCTAATTAAAACAACTCAGCATAAGGTCAGTTCATTTTTAACCCAGGATGAGGCAAGCTTTAAGGAAATGGATGTAAAAATATCCCCTTCCACAAATTGTCTCTCATTGCTCTGCCTCTGAACCCAAGAATGCATGGAAGGATATACCCTGGACACTTATATAAATGATATGTGGGGACATTTAGGACAAAGATTCATGCAGGGCACAGCACAGTTATGAAAGAGCACAGTTAGAAAGGGGAAGGGCATCACTGCTGTGCCAGAGTACTACTTAAATGAGCTATGATCCATGAGGTAATTTTGTGTTTCGCCTCAAAAGGGTGTGTAGTCCTTGGCAGGTGCTTTCTTAATAGCAAAAAATCAGTCTGGTTGTGTGGCTACTGTAAATGTTTTGAGTTTATTGAAAATATTTGTTAAAATTTGATCATCTCTAGTTTGGAATTGAAAAAAATCCCACTTATTTAACAGTTCAGTTTAATGATAGGTATATAATTGTTTAAATTTTTCAACTGCTGGTGAAAGAGCCATGAAGAGGTAGTGGTTAATCAGGTGAGAGACAGAAACTGATAAACAAAGAAACACTGCTTAATGCTGTGGATAGATCGCTCATGCACCCACACTTGTGGTTGTTAATATTAGCTATGTTTTATATTCATTTTAGTCTTTTCTTTACTTTTTTCTTTTCTTTTTGGTTTTCTGTTGTAGGTATGCCAACATGTTGTACTCACTGATTACTGGTTGCCTTAACCTTTGCTGTAGACAGCAAATCTGAAAAGAGATAGATGAATACTGGTTGATTTTGCATTCCAAAATGATCAAGTTTACCTCAGCAATCTTTTGTATATTTGTTTAGTAATTCACTGTCTGTCCACTCGCTGCATGGTCTGACCTATGTTGGGCCCCACCTGCACATATATACATAAGTCATGACTGTCCTCCCTCAGCTCTTATACTTGTTCCCTTTCTGAAAACACCTCTAGCAAAGGTGGCCATCTACTGTTGGTTAGTTCTTTACTCAGTGGGCTACAGTCTGCTCTGCACTGCTGTTTCAGCTGGTGAGCGTGTCTGCTTTTTGTTCTATTCACACACTTTGTGTGTTTGGTTTCAGCACAGAGCCTAGGCAGTTAAAGAAGGTGAAGTATGATGAAAATGATGTGATGCTGTCTGTTTTTGAAATAGCCTAATAACCCTGAGTTGTTGCCAGCAGTTACTAATATGCACAAGCTGCTTATGCAACATTATCTGATTTGATTTATTATTTTAAGCTCACCCACTGGGCCCAGCTTCAGGCCAAAGTTTTGGTCAGACTTAGGAGATGACTTTTTTTTTCTCTCCAGTATGTTGTATGTGAAAGAAGACTGTGGAGATTATAGAACTCCAAAGCAATTTTTCTCAGTGTGTCTGTGTTGTCCCATTTAAAAGGCAGTGAAAATAACAAATTACACTGTGTATTATGTCTTGGAAAAGAGTTTTAAAGGGGAAACTTGTGAGTGTAATTAGATTTTTTTTTCAGGTTTGTCAGCATTAAAATACCAAACTGCATAATACAAGTAGGATATAAAAGAAGTGGTGCCTATAGTGGGGGAGATTTTTAATTATGAAATTACTAAAGCAAAAGACAATGCATTTACAAGATCAGTCAAAACAGTGCATGGTATATTCTCTGCATATATGAATCATCAATGCAAACACAAAACTGGAGGACAATGAACTAAGCTGAAGGAGATAAGTTTAATAATGAATACGTAACACTTGATACCTTTTGGTCAGAAGAGACAGATTCCTTCCAAAGCAAGCAAGAAGCAGCAAGCAAAACAGAACTTAGAGCTGGATCTGTGTTTAAGCCCTGCAGTGGTGAGACTATGGGAATGCTGTTTGAGGATTAAACCCCGCAAAAGTGTTTCATTTTAAAACAGCAATAACTTGTAAAAAGTTGAAAAAAAAAATCTGAATCGCTGGAAAAATGTTCCCTTATTTATGCATCCACAAAAGGATCTGGAAAGTCAGCTGGTGTAAATGTTGTTGTTCTTTTTATAGCTTAAACCCCAAAGTCCTTCCTTTTCTTATGTCAAGAAGGGTTACGGTACAGGCCACGTTTTGCAAATTCTGTATTCAGACAGGTTCTTTGCTATATGTTGTGGTTGCTATGTTAAAGTAAATCTGTGAATATTGACATACAACAACAAGCACCAGTGGTGTCAAATTCTTACACAAACATTATCTTTTACATGTTGATATTTGTATTAATCATTGATTTTCTTAGGTCCTGTTTCTCACCCAACAAAAACCATATTGACAAGTCAGCGGTTAAAGAGCCTAATCTTTTTTTCTTTAATGAAAACATTTGAGGAAACCCAATGACATACAATGTGCAAATACAAACTGAACAGATGATAAATAAAAAAAAAGATCACTTATGCAATGTAGATTTGAGGAATGAATAAAGGTTGTGCTGGCTAAGCTTAAACAGTGTCATGTAGAAATGACTGATGGTGTTTATGTGTTGCTGAGTTATCTCACTGGGCTTCAAGAGGCTGTCCAAAGAGTGATGATGGGAACCAGAAGTGGCTACACTGAGTGGTAGGAGGTAGAGCCTGCAGAATTAGGAGATGCACGACTTTGAACCTCTTCCAGAAAAATCCCATCTGAAACATCCTGTTCTGAATTCCTTGTTTATAGACCAGTTTTGTTTTTGTTGTACACATAATGGTAATTGGCTAAAATCGTTAACATTTGTGCAATCTTGCTTTTCAGTAAGAAAATCTGCCATTTTGTTTGTGCAATCCTGGAGAAACAGCATGGTCACTTAGCTGGAAGGCTTCCTCAGTGATTTGTGTATGTGTGCTGCTGCCTCCAGAGGCCTGTATTACGAAGGAGGATTTGGGTTTATCCAGCTAACATCAGGATTAACCCTGGGTTTTCTGTACAACAAAGGAGTTTCACTTCTCACCAGGGTACATCACCATGGTAACTGCTACAAACATAACCTGCTCTAGAGCAGGTTAGATTCCAGATTAGAGATCAACAAGCATTAAATCACATGCTACTGATCAGTCAGTTCTCTGGAAAACAGTGTCACCACCGAAGATCGCTCAGACCTCCGCATGGAGAGTAAGAGGGTCTAAAATGTTTTAATAGTATCTAAGGGTCTTTGTTTTTCCCCACTGAGCAAAGAATAAACATAAATCCTTATGTGCAACTTTCCTCCCCGCCCTCAGCTACAAACACCTCCAAGGCTGCAGCTAAAAGAAAAGAAAAACTATCACTCTTACAATCACATGAGCAATAATGTAAACAAATCCTTGGTTATAATCCATCAGGTTGTCCCGTCTTAATGACAGAGCTGTGGTGTGGATATTTTTGTTACCCTAACCCTCATACAGTCAACATCTTTGTCGAGTCTTACCAAAGTGTTTAAAGCAGATATGCATTTGTTACAGGCCCCAACACCAGTTGTACCACTGTACAGTCGTGGCCAAAAGTTTTGAGAATCACATAAATATTGGAAATTGGAAAAGTTGCTGCTTAAGTTTTTATAATAGCAATTTGCATACACTCCAGAATGTTATGAAGAGTGATCAGATGAATTGCATAGTCCTTCTTTGCCATGAAAATTAACTTAATCCCAAAAAAACCTTTCCACTGCATTTCATTGCTGTCATTAAAGGACCTGCTGAGACCATTTCAGTAATCGTCTTGTTAACTCAGGTGAGAATGTTGACGAGCACAAGGCTGGAGATCATTATGTCAGGCTGATTGGGTCAGAATGGCAGACCTGACATGTTAAAAGGAGGGTGATGCTTGAAATCATTGTTCTTCCATTGTTAACCATGGTGACCTGCAAAGAAACGCGTGCAGCCATCATTGCGTTGCATAAAAATGGCTTCACAGGCAAGGATATTGTGGCTACTAAGATTGCACCTAAATCAACAATTTATAGGATCATCAAGAACTTCAAGGAAAGAGGTTCAATTCTTGTTAAGAAGGCTTCAGGGCGTCCAAGAAAGTCCAGCAAGCGCCAGGATCGCCTCCTGAAGAGGATTCAGCTG
>VVHJ01017858.1:1488-12499 GCA_015107715.1 Tylochromis polylepis
TAATTTTTTTTTTTTTTTACATATATTTTTTTTTTTTTTTTTTTATTTTATTTTTAGGTAATTTTCCTTTTTTTTTTTTTTTTTAAGTCAACTAAAGTTGAACATTTTTAACATCCATCTGTGTCAAAGGCTCTTGCTGAGTTGCTGGGGCTTGTAGAAGGTGTCCGTTAGAAAACGTGGGCGTTCACAGCTGCAAGGTTCTTTAGAACCGCCACCGACCAACACCAAGAAAGAAAAACAAGAACTGTTCCCATTTGAGCAGGAGAACCTTTCCCGCCTGTCAGCCGGGCTCGTTTCCGGCCCACGTTCAGCCTCCAGTCGTCACATCCTTCCACTTCAGCAGCACTCCAGTTTTAGCCTGAAGGCACCTGTGTTAACAGCGCTTTTTGCTTTAGTCGATATGGACTTCGGTTTCTGTTCTACATCCTGCAGTTACTAATTCTAAATCTACACAGTCTGTCACACTTCTACATCTACCCAGGCCGCAGCATGACAAGTAGGTCCTACTGTCATCCAGAAACAAACAAAACAATAAGTACTCCAAAAATTTACAAAAAACTGTAAAAAGAAAAGACAGAAAGGAGACAGGTGTTATTAACAGCTACTCTGCACATCGCTCTGCTAAGTGTACCACGGGTTCGGCTGTGATGATCTGCTTCGATATAGTTCAAAGAAAGAAAGAAAAGCTTTAACACAAAGCCCCGAGCAAAAATCTGAACTCACATCATCACCACCGCAGATCAACCAATCATGTTATTTATTTACTTATTTTTAAATCGCTCCAATTGATTTTGTGAAAGGTTGAGTCTTAAAGGACCCGTGGTCTGACGTTTAGTCTCTGATTTGATCATCTCTGAAGCGCGTCAGTGGGGAGAAAAAAACCCCCAAAACAACACAAAAAAAACCCCCCAAAAACAAAAACGTGGCTCAGCTTAATCATTGCTGTATGAAACAGCTTACTGACCTCTTCAGATTAGATTAGTTACAACATTGCTTTCAGAGTCTCTGTGCCAGAGCTAAACTGAAAATATTACAGCAATATTTCACTGAAATATCCTGAAATGCGTACCTTCACTCAGAAAACTGGGCTAGGAAACAAAAGCAGAGTCTGAAAGTTTGAGGACAAACAGTCATACTTTTTTCTTTTTCTTTTTCTTTTTTTTTTTAAACACGTCCTACAGACGAGACCCACAAACTCAGTATGTCTACTCATTAGCTACCTTGCATTATAAATATATAAAGTTTAAAAAAGTGCTTATTAAAAGAAACTATAGTGATGTGATAACTTCCAGCAGTGTCATTCTCGTTTTTGTTCTTGACCAGCATTAATACGAAATGTCAGGGAGAGCGAAACGGTCGTCCTTCACAGTCCTCCTCCAACACTGACAAGGATTGTCCACAAAAACAAACAAACAAAAACAACAAAAAACTGGTCTCCCATTAACATTCATTCAACGTGTACATAAAGATATACGTTTTTGGAAAAGCATAGTTAATACAAAAGGAGACTTCTCAAACTAAAGAGGAGAGAATTGGCCACTGGTAACACACTGCTGCTGCGACCGACTGGAACACAAGACGACAGGTAAAAATTAAAATAACTAGTAATAATTGCACATAACCTTCGAGAGCCAAGATGTCTGATAAGAGGACTTCACAATAAGATGAGTTGCAGGAGGGGTGTGGCACGCTATGGTTTAAATATACTGGATCTGAAAAGAAAGAAAGAGCACATTCAAAGAGGCACAGCTGCAAACAGTGCAGCTCTGTGTCCTTAAAAGTGCTGCTCTCGTCCCATGTCACCAGGTGCTCTTCAGATATCTTCATCCTCTTGTCTCCAGCTCTCTCTGTACCGACGAAGAGTTTTAACAACGTGCCTCTCCGTCCTCTTAGGCAATCATGTACTGAGTGATGGCTCTCAGCGCGTACAGCAGCTCAGCCTGTAGCCGGGCCTCCATGATTAGTAAGTTTATGTGTATCTGAGGAGAGAAAACACAAAAGATTAACATGTTTGTGACAAGAAACAGTCTCTGGGAATGTGTTGATGTCACCGGGAATGCGCACATTTGTGAGAGTTATGCTTCTAGTTCAAATCTATGCTGTAGGGGGCGCCAGTATTACTCCCTGGTTTGAACAGTTAAACCATGAGCCACAAGGCATGTCGTCCCTCTGCACTTTCTCCCAGCTTTCCTGTCCTATCTAAAGGCTAGAAATCACACAATATTTAAAAATCTACACTGCAGGCACACCATAACCCTACACCCTGACGTCCACCTCCTGAGAAATGTACCTCCTGCAACTTTAATGGCCTGTTCAGCACTGTTGTTTCCTCCTCTTCAGTTGATTCAGAAAAAAAGTTGGCAGAAGAAGAGAACTGACCAACTTGGAGAGAGAAATCCCAGAGCAACGCAGGCACACCAGAACAAGCATAAAATACCTGAACCAGAACTGAAGAAGCTTCTCGGATGAGAGGTGAAACATCTTCAAGAAACTTACAAGTCCAGTCGCTTTCTTCCTAAGCTCCTTAGAACAAGTATAAACCTGTATCGATGTGGCTAGAGTCAGTGTAGTTCTTTTCCCACCTGGTTTTAGTTTTTCTTGGTTTAGTTTTAGTTGATAATGACCTCGGTTCAAAAGTGAAAGCTCTGCCCATCCTGCTGGATCCTTGTTTTCCTGCCTTTGTGCTAAATTAAATATTGCGGCTCCTGTTTCTAGCTTCATACGCTGTGTGCAGACATGACAACTTTCTTTGTAACATGAAAAATAGTCTTACCCGTTCTGAAGTTTTAAGTGGAGTCCATCTTAGTGGACACACTGGAGTTTTGGTGGAGTCCGGAAAACAGGCCACAGCCTTGACGTACAGCTTCAAATCTCGCTCCAGCAACTGGTTCACTTCACCGTAATCGTAATCATCGTAGCTGCAACCAAAAGCAAACAACTTTAACTATTGAACACACAAAAAAAGCAGGTGTCTGTATGTCTCCTGTATTTTTTTAAAAAATTTTTTATTGTTTCGGCACAAAGTGGCAGCCTCACCGTATTCCTAACACACAGTGGATGTAATTCCAGATCGCCCTCTTCAGGTCGTCACTGTGCAATGAGGAGAGGGTGGCTACGCTCCTGAACCGGTCGTCCAAGAGGTGCCCGATGTCCGAATACAATCTGTTGACTAAGGAGAAGCCGTGATCTTCCCAGGAATAGTCCTGCATGGAAAATACGAGTCAGTAACATGAAACATGAGTGTTATCCTCATTGTACTAATTAGTGAGGGAGTTCCGAACACTGCAGCCATATAAAAGGATGTACAGCACATTTTTTCCTCATGTGATTGATGCCAAACCTTTAATCTATAGAACTTATGTAGTAAATATCTAAAACTACTTTTCAGCATTAATAATGCGTTTCTTTGCTCTACTTTTGTTTTATTGTGATCCGCTCAGCCTAGTCCCACCACTCCCTGTACCATGCTGTTCTTCATTTTGTGGTTTTTAGAGGCATTCATTTGTAAAATGATCAAAAAGCATGGCCGAATATGATCTGGTATCTTCAAGACTTCTTACAGATATGTACTAAGTGGCTAACTGAGTACAATTGTACATTTCAATATTATTTATTTTTAGTCCATCAATGCATTTGCTTTTGCAATTTGGAGTCACGGAACGGCTAGAGCCTATCCCAGCTGCCACAGGGCGAGAGGTGGGGTACACCCTGGATGGGTCGCCATCCTGTCACAGGGCCAACACAGAGTGAGACAATCTAGAATCCCTAGTTAACCTAACTCCACTAACTGCATGCTAAGAACATGGGGAGAACAAGCAAACTCCACACAGAAGGATCCTGACCAGATGGTGGATTCAAACCCAGGCCCCTCTTGCTGTGAGGTAACAGTCAACTGTGTCACAGTGCTGCTTCCCATCAGAGAATTATGCCTTCTGCGAGCCATTTATTAGCGGACATCCCCTTTGCTTTGTTTTCAGTGTTCAGCAAGTGCTAACCTACAAGCCTCAGGCCCTTCCTGCCATGTGCTTCCTGAGCAGCCGGCTCACTAGCCAGGTCTCTATTGTGGCGGTCCTCAACATCATTCAGCCGCCTATCCAGAGAGGATATGATGCCACTAACAAGCACAAATGGAGGACAAGCTCAATGATGCCATTTGGGGGCAGATCGAGCTGTGGGATTTAGGTTTTATACTGAAAGTAGGAAAAAAGTGGAGGACTTGGAGAAAAGTGACTCCCAGCTAACGGTTGTACTCCTCCTCCTCCTGTTAGCAGATAGCCTTTTTTTTTGGCAATTTACACAAAACTCACGTTTCTAAAAGCTCTTATGTCTATTTTCATTTTATATTGCACCTTATGAACTGGATCATGATTAAGAAAAACGCATCTATTTAAAATATGAAGGGAAAAAACAAAAACAAAAAAAACTTCAGCTCACACCTTGTTAGTTATTCATCTCCTGTTGGTCTGTGAGCCAAAGCAGTGTGTTAAAATGTCAAAGAAAGTACTGATTAACTCACTCTGCCTCAGGCTCTCTGATACCAAATTTACATGTTAATTTGGCTACCAACATTTCAAAGTGCTTCAGAGTGTGGCACAGATGCATTTCAGCGGTGGAGAGTAATAAAACTGTGCTAATGTCTTTAATAGACACCAGCCAGCCAATCAGTATCCCAGAGCCAAAAAAACTACACATAAACACACTGACACATTCACTGCCACAAAGACATTCACCTGAACTCTGAACACTTGGAAGTGGTCCTCCTCCTTGCGTGCAAACTCCTGATAGCAAAAGTCAGGGTCTGTGATAAAACGCGAAGGATCTGCGAGGCATATCATCTCCTCCTCCTCCTCCATGTCTTTAAAAGAAATGATGAAAGCAAAGGAGATGATGAGGCTAAATAAGGAGCGGTAATCGCTCAGGTTTCACACTGTGCAACTTCACTAACGCTCGAGAAGTGAGTGGGAATGTCTCGGTGGTGTTACCTGTCTGCTGGAGTGTTTGCTTTTCACGCTCTTCCTGGGACTTCTGGATCCTCTCCTTCAGACACATCACGTCACCGCTGGAGTCCAGAGACTGCCGATACAAATGCAAATCTCATCAAGTTAAATACATTATGGCAACTGCTAACGGCACAGAAATAATCTGCGTATGCAACATCAGAAAATATCCAACTGAATTTGATCATATTTATCAAAGGAAACAAATATTGCCCAAATGAATCAGTCATTTTACACTATTAAACATTTCTTCCAATCCTTCTTCTATGATGCAAGGCCGGTGAGATGCACTCAGCACTCTCACACTGAAATGTGGTAATTTGAGCCCATTTTAAACCGCATCTTATTTAATACTTAACTACAAATTAAGAAAAAAAAAACCAATACACTCCTAAAATACATTTTCATCCAGTAAAACTGACGATATTTAGTTTGGCTATTTATTAGTCAGGCTAAGCTCTCGACCAGTCACTTTAAGCCCTTCTGCAGTTTTTCCACTACTTTTAAATATTAAATCCATTTATAAATGAAGTGGAAAATGAAAAAACAAAAACAAAAACATTACAGTATAAAAGCCTTCTTTTTCTTCTTATTCCTTTCCACAAGAGTGACACCAGTATTGCTCTTATTAGAATAGCTTAAAAAAGGGACTAACTATTTATGAACCAATTTCAGTCTATAGCTTCAGATATGTATACAAGTATATTTTTACCCGTCGTCGTGTTATGTGTTCAGAGGGAGTGGCGAGGGACTGAGGCACGTTGGTGTTGCCGTTGGCAGCATCAAAGGGGCAGAAGGTCGGCGGAGTACCGTTGGGAGATTTGGAGGAGAGAGGGACAAAGTCCGCGTCTGTGTCGCATCCAAACACAAAGCTGCAGAGGGAGTGGCAGTGGGCCAGGATCACCACGGCCTGCACCAGCTCAGCCAGTGACCAGCACTGCTCGCCCGCCTTCAGCAGAGTCTGGAGAAAGCAGAGACAACAACAGAAACACACATTCAGCACGAGGAAATGAAATAAAACAAAGCATCCAAGTATTTTTTTTTAAATATAGAATTTTATCCGTGGTCCGTCTTTGCTGTACCTGGATGTGCGAGCAGGCGGTGAGCCAGGGTTGGTGGGCCAGCACCTTGTTGATGTGGTCAAGGAGCCGAAGGCGAGGGGGTGCCGCCTCCAAACCCTGCAACCACTTGGGGTCCCCACCCACCCTCAGAAAATGCGTTGAGTGCAGGTACACCAGGTAGTTGCAGTGATGACGTGCTGCAGCCTGTTAGTCACAGGAACAGAGACAAAAACTCAAAAAAAAAAGAAGCTTTGTGTATGTTTAGCTGCATGATGACAGCTGGTGAGGGGTTTGGATGTATCCGAGAGAGAAAAGCCAGGTCACTGACCATGATGGCGATGTAATGGCGGTATGGCAGCGGCAGGGGGCCATCCATGTGCAGGATGTAATGCTGTGTGCGCAGGAAGCTCTCCAAGTACTGAGGGTGAGACGCCATCTGCTGGGACACAGCATCTACACTCCCCCTGCTGACCAGCAGCAACACCCGCTCCTTCTCACCATTCACCATCACCTGCAGAAACAGCGACAAGGACAAGGGAGACTGTTGGTTTCTGGAAGAGTGTATTAAAATGTATTGTAGCATAAGATTTTTTTCTCCCCTTTTGTGGGAAATGGCTATAATGGCTGAAACGATGTGCTGACAGAAGAAAAAAAAAATGAGAATACTAATGGCTGTGAAAATCTTCAAATCTTCAAAATATGTTGGATGAAGTTGCTTTGAACTACACCACTGTAAACCTAAAATCTTTGGCTCTTTGGTGGAGTTTGGACATCACTAAAGAGCGACTTTGAGACAGACAAAGCAATCAGTTAATCCACAAAGGGGACAAATTGATTTATTGCCAATTTTAAATAATAAAATATACAGCACAAAAAATAATTCGGTAACTCAAGGATGACTTTCTTTTGGAGTAATTATTAGATCTGTAGCAAAAAACAGGCTAGACTTCAGTGTCCATGCTATGGACCGAACTTTTGTTCCGCCCCATAAATCAGCTGAAAGAAAAGCAGTCTTGGGAAAACAGCAGTGATACAGGCGCCACTGGCAAGTGAGCGCATTCCTTGCATTATTCCTTCTCCAAATAAAACAAGCAAACAACAGTAGCTCAGCTGAGAGCTCAACAGACACACAGACACCATGGCAGGTTGGCTGCAGAGGGCCAGATGCTTCCTAGTTCAACACCACTTCATTATTATCAAACACAGAAGCAGCACTGTGGATTTAAAAAAGGTACTTCTACATCTGTGAAATGAAAATGGACAGCAGCCTGGTAAAACTAAAGGAAAAAAAACAACAACCATGTTTTCCTTAGAAAAGGGGATTTACATGCTGGGAGGAAGCACAGACGAAGCAACTAATGTGAAAGTTGAGCTTAAGAGGCCTTGAAGAGGGAAGCTCAAGAGCAGCAGCAGCAAAGAAATTCATAAGCCCAAACAGACAAACAAGGGAGCGACTGGGCTCAGGAGCCGGAGGCCAAGAGAAACAGACCCATGCGGAGAGGGGAGCTGGCTTGCCCTCATGGGCACAGCCTCCGTCACCATCTTACAATCGGTTCTAGGAAAAGGTGTTTGGGAGCTCAGCCATAAACAGGAATCGGCTCCACTGTATGCGAAACCCAAGTGGATGACGCTCATCAAAGCCAAATGTTTCCCTTCAGTTTGGCAAAGACTTCTCCCTTTAACAGCTGAACATCTGTCAAGGATTACTACCGTCCTGTCAAATCACAGACGCCTCAGCTTATGTCACAGATAGTTGTAGCAAATGGCGACTAGAAGGACTCGCTACTTAATTTTAGCCTTGTACAGATCTTTGGTATTCAGCTCCATGTGGTATTTCACTTCTCCCTACAGTCGACGAGGGTTTCCTCCTGATCCTGTAGGAGGCTCCACCTCTTGACCTATATAGACTCCATGCTCAGATCTTTAAAAAACAAAACAAAACATCAATACAGCAGACATTAAACAAACGTCACACTGAGGCTGACTTATTTGTATAAGCTACGAGTTATTTTAACTCTAAGGAGAATGCAAGGGAATAAAATGAGCTGGCAGTGAATAACACAAGCTTAGATGCAAACCCTGACCCTCATTTATCTGTCATCATACATGAGAAATGGTTTGAATGGGAATGTAGAGCGCACAGGTGCCTGCCAATCAAAACCTGACAAGAGCACATTCACAAGAGTACATCTGATTAGTATGCTGAGCTGCAGAATCTAGGTTACAGCTCCATCAAAGAGCTAACTGGCTTGATGGGGCCTGCACCGTGAAGAAAACACACCAGTGAAATAATTAACATGTAAGGAGATCTGTGCCTGTTTTTTCCTAATCTTTTCATTTCGGCATGAAACTGACTCCAACTTAGATCAATCATACTTTTAGGCAAATATGAAAAAAAAAGAAAATGATATTTTTACATTTTAAAAATCATGCTTTTAAAGCACCATGACCAAGATGTGCAAGCACAGAAAACTTCTTTATAGGAGTAATTATTTTCCAAGTAACTGTGTTGGACAATATAAAGGATGTACTGTTGTGACTTTCTGAAATACTGCCAACTCAGTGAATAGATAAAGCACCCACTGGGGATACTCAAGTTGCTTAAATTACTGTTTTATATTATTATGCACTAGTACCCATGATGGAAGAGGAACCTGCCTCAAGTGTATACCCTTCTCCCTCACAGTTCAAATTACATAAATCAGATATAAGAAAGTTAGACACCATTTCATCAGGAACAAGCTGGAAAGGGCTCAGGATGGGTTAGGATTATAATGGAGGATGACAAAAAGAGAGCAGAGACGCTACAAAATAACCCGCCACCAAGAAAGGAGCTGTGTCTGCTGCTGTTTGGGAGTTTTTCAGTATATTACAAGGAAAGAAAAAAAAAAAAAACCACGACTTGTTCTGACCCCTCACACTGTGCATGAGGCTCAGCAAGCTCCCTCACACCATAGACAGTATAAAATAGGGATGTACGGCAGCCGATGTTTGGTGTTTTAAAACCAGATTATATGAGCAGCAGACGGATTGTGGCAGCAAACCTAACGATTTCTCAATCGGAACTTGTCAGCCAATGAACACATCCTGGATAATCTTTTTGACACTTAAAATGACCAAAATATATAAAACAGCTCTATAAAACTGTTTTCCAATCCATTTCTATAGGACCGTTAATCTTTTTACAACACTTTTTACAGTTGGCTGTGAGAAAGAATGCACTGGCTTCTCGTTTTAGAGCCTGAAGATATGTCCATGTTTCACCTGTCTATGCTTGGCTGGGATTTTACATTTTATTTACTCCAGTGAGAAAAATAAGCAACTGTAAACATATAAAAAAGGGAAAGCATTTCAAATCAGAGACAGGTAAGGTTAGTAGTTAAACACCAGTCTACAATCCCATCAACATTATGACAAACCCTCAGCAAAATGGGACACTAACCCTGGAAATGGCACTGACACTCACCCTGCTGATGTGTCTTTGCTCAGAGTGATTATTTCAGCTAAAAAGGTTACCGTTAGAGCAGTCAAAGCCAAAATTAAGGACTTGTGCAAAGAACTAAAAACCCACAGTGCTAAGCAGTATCGTCAAATGGTAGCAAACACCCTGCATTCGTCATCATGCAGAAAAATACCTACAACACTCATAGAAACACACAGAAATCAGAAAAAGCAACCCTCTAATTGTCATATTCTGTTAATTTTCAAATCTGAAGTAAAATAACCAACAAACCTACTCTTTTAGAGACTGAGGAGATGGGATTTGCCATCACATAATCAAAGAGGAAATTGGTATTTTGCGAATTTTCAAACATGTCTGGACAAATACAAGGCAATAAGTCAAACTGAAACAGGAACTACAGTGGATGTGAGGGCATTCACAAAGCAGGAAATGATACATCCTATGGGTTTATGGTGTCTGTCGATGACACCGAAGCAGAAATCAAATAGAAATCAAACCGTTTACAGTACGCTCATATATATTCCTAAATTTAGCTTTTTTTCCCCCTTTTTTTTAAAAAAATGTCCTAGCTTTGCGTTGAAAGCGATCCATCTTTATCCAAACTAATCAACATTTTCTGATTTATATGCGCTGTGGGAAAAGCTTTAGGCTTATTGTCCCGACACCCAGGTTTATTGTTATTGCCTGATAACAACCCACAGAAGCTGTACATAGCTTTGACAAGGCGATACACTCCTTATTGGCCACCCACATGAAAAAAACAACAACACACTGCACTGAAAGAAGGGAAAAAAAAAGGGTAACAAGTAAGTGTGGGTGGACATATAAAGCAGCATCATTTCTGCAACTGTGTATGTTATTACAAGCATATTGTGGTTTCACATGTACACTCAGAGGCCTATTAATTCAGCTTACAGTACACGCAGAAGCAACAAAGCCATTTTTTGTAGTCAAAAACAGGCCTGAGGGGGTGACATTAGAGCGTTGCTGTATTCAAATCACAAGATGCAGTCAAACTTGTGGCTTGCCTGCAAAATATTAACAAAAACAACCCACAGTAGGGCCTGTTGTGAAAGCAAAAGGTTCACAGGTGCAGATCATTTGACATTCAAAAGAAATCTTTTCCCCAACACGGGAGAGGACGGATAATTTGTTTATTGATCAGAGAGGACCACGGATGAAATGAAAAACAGGGATGACGTCACCAAGAGGAGGAAAGGTAAAGGGAGACAAAGACGGGCTTTGATAGCTGGCTGATAAACAAGCAAGGCTAGGAAGGAGAGCGCTGGACTAAGATGACACACAAAGAAGAGGGGAAAATTACACCAGCAGTCGCTTCAGTGTGTTGGTGCATGGTGGGCTGCAGGAGGGGGCTGCTGCAGATATAGGAGAAGGACATTCAATCTGCATTCCTTACAGAGCCTGGAAGGGGTTCATCTTCATCATGCGCCCACCTTCATCACCAGAAGTAGCAGCTGGGGGGGGGGGGG
>VVHJ01017858.1:12519-25315 GCA_015107715.1 Tylochromis polylepis
ATACTGCACATAAATGATGGGACCTGTCAGAAAACATGGCATGCAGGTAGTGCAAGGACATTGTGGAGGTAGAAAAGCCTTTCCCTGATAATTAGGTCTTATTCACAAACAAGCAAAAGGGTCCAAGTTTAACAAATTAAAGGCAAATGCATGCCCAGTATATACTGCTTATCGTTTGTCTCCAGTTGCAGTCAATTTATGTAAAAATGTAGGGGCAGTAAAAAGCAGCGCATATTAGTCTTGAAACACAAAGTAGCTGCTCACATTCCTGCTTGTTTTGTTCCATTTCTGGACCTTTAATCTGCAGCAAACACGTCTCTTCTGGGCTACAACTCGGGACAGCGCCCCCCTTTTGTTGTGAAGTGGAAAAACACCGGCAGAGGAGAAAAACAACTTTGATTGGCAGTCCAGTTGAAGCCAGCAAAAAACAGCACAATAAAAAAAATTTATTTTTTTTTAAGTTGCCAACATTTAGAGGCACCGCAAGCGACAAAAACCGCACAATGCCCGTCAATCCTCGAGGATTAGGCATGTTTACACGCTGAATGTGTCCGGCAAAACCCGTCCTTGTGTGTTATTTAGGAGTAAATATATGGTGCTGCATTACTTCACAGCCACTTCTCTCCCCAAACCTTCAGATGATGTCATCGTCACCTGCAGCTTTCTCCTCACACTGCACCGTCTCATCGGGCTCTTAGGGCACGGACACGTTAATAATCCGCAAAAGCGAAGTCGAATTTAACACATATTAAAAGGAAGCGCTTAAATCTTCCCCCTCTGTGGCAGAACAAAGGCAGAGCCGTCGTCTCGCTGTTTGTAAGGTTAGGGTGATGTGTTCGGGCCTGGTTTTATTAACAGAAAATTCAAAAAAACAAAACAAAAAGAGAAACAGTTAAATTTGTAGCTTTTAACGGTCAAATTTAAACGGTAACGTTAAAACAGCGAGAGAGCGCTGCGAGCTTTTCGTGACGCTCTAACGGCTGGAGATGGAAACCGAGCTCAGTGCGTTCCTAACCCCCATATTCAACTACTAAAACCCCACTTCTCCGCCGTCAAAATGTCATGCAAGTCAAACTAGTTTTCTCTGTGAACTGTTAAGCGTTAGCAAGCTACAATGCAAGTTTGCTTCGACTGTTTTTTTCCTTTCCTTTTTTTTGGTCGCTAATGTTAGCCAACTGTTCGTTAAAAACTTTGAAAAAAACGGTTAAATGCAAGCTAGCCGTCGTCTATCACCTCGTTTTAAGCTTTAAATGGCATTAAGGGTGAATTCAAGAGCTGCCAAATAACGGAGATTTTTTCTTTGATATAAATGATCCCTTAGGCAAATGAATGAACGTTACTGAGTTAGCCGCTAGTAGCTTCAATTGTCTTAAAACTAACGTAACCCCCCCTTCTCTGTCGAAAGTCAGCTAACCTTATAACCTACCTGTTTCTGGACTCGCTGGCACTGGGTTCTCAGGGGGTACTCCATTTTACTCGTACAGATGATCATTTTCCAAAAAAAGTGTGCTATTGCATGGATGCGGCTGTGTCCTTTCTTGGTGCTTTACCAGCTAGCTAACAAAGCCAGAGAGCCGCTGCTGGCTTCAGTCAGTCTGTAGCTGCAGACCGGACTGAGAGGAAAACCTTCCCACAGCCGAGCTGACAGCTCCAGTAACAGTGCGTCCAATCAGAGCGCAGGGGGCGGGGCTGCTCGGCTCCAAATGCTAATGAACATCTGCAAACAACAGAGCAGAGAGAGGCGAAAACAGGCCGGGCAGACCGCGGGCTGGACTACTAACTTACCCTGGGACGGGAAAGTTACTAGGAAGGAGCACTTCGTTTTATTTTAGCTGCCACTAAAGACTCCAAGAACGCTCAGGTTCCCCTCCCCCAACTTTATTTTCATCAACATCATAAACAGAACTGCAAAAAAGTCCACAGATGAAAGAAAAAGCAACAAACAAGTAGAAGAAAAAGCAAACAAGAGAACAAACAAAGCACTATGCTAAACAAGATTATATGTAATAATGCCAGGGTGGCAATTAGATGCATCTTAATTTTTTTTCTTTTTTAACTGCTTATCCATTTTAGAGGATTAGTGAGGAGGAAGTGAGGGTAGCTATGAAGAGGATGAAGAGTAGAAATGCAACTGATCCAGATGCCTGTGGAAGTGTGGAGATGTCTAGGAAAGAGGGACTTTTTAACCAGATTTTTTAACGCAATCTTGAAGAGTGAAGAAAGGAGAAGTGTACTGGTGCCAAGTTTTAAAGAACAAGGGTGATGTGCAGAGTTGTGGCATAACTTAAGCCATGAAGCTGAGGGAAAGAGTTGTTAAAACTAGGTTTAGAAAAGTAACATTGGGCTTAGCGATGCCAAGAAAGGGCACATACAGCTGTGGTGTTTGTTTTGAGATTATTGATGGAGAAGTATAGAGGTCAGAAGGAGCTGCACTGTGTCTTTGTGGGTCTAGAGAAGGCGTATCATCAGGTACCAAGAGTAAGTCAGGAGTGGCAGAGAAGCACGTGAGGGTGGTGCAGGGTATGTATGACGACAGCAAGACAGTGGTGAGGTGTGCAGCTGGAGTGACAGATGGCTTCAAGGTGAGGGTGGGATTACATCACGGATCAGCACTGAGGCCCTAATTGTTTGCAGTGATGATGGGCAGTTGGACAGATGAGGCCAGGCTGGAGTCTCTGTGGACTCTGTCTGCAGACTCTGGATGTCTGCAGATGACTTTGTGATCTGTAGTGAGAGTAGAGAGCAGGTGGAAGAGGTATGCTCTGGAGAGAAGAGGAATGAAAGTCAGTTGAAGCAAGAAATAATACGTGTGTATGAGAGGGAGACAGGTTTAACTAAAGCTGCAAAGAGCAGAGGTAGTGAAGGCGGATGAGTTTAAATACCTGGAATCAACCATCCAAAGCAACAGACGGGGCACAAGAGAGGTGAAGATGAGAGTGCAGAGAGGCTGGAGTGGGGAGAGACAAGTATCAGGGGTGATTTGTGACAGAAGCTGAGCAGCCGAAAGAAGAAGAAAAAGATTCAATAAGGAGAATGGCTTTATGTCTTATTTTTACGTTACATTAGGAGGCGCTAAATTGTTTAAACCCATCAACAAAGCCTTTATGTGGGTTCTGATTGTGGAATTACAAAAGTATTAAATAATTACTTTTCTTTCTTAGCTGTTTATCCGTTTCAGGGTCATGGTGGGGTTTGAACATACCACAGCTGTCGTGGTGTGAGAGGCAGGGTACACCAGCCCATCACAGGGCTAACACACAGAGACACACAACCGTTCACACCTACAGCCACATGAAAATCACCAATTACCCTAACTCCATGCACGTCTTTGGACTGTGGGAGGAAGCTGGAGTATCCAGAGAGAACCCAAACAGTCACAGGGAGAAAGTCCCTACCTGCCCCATGGTTTTAAACCCAGGACCTTCCTGCTGTGAAGGTTTGTACAGCAAGAAGGTCAGGATAGGTTCTTTTCAACTTATTTTGGCTAAAGTAAAATATAATTTATCTTGGCATTGTTTATAAAGGTAGCTATATCCATTAAAAACAGCATGTTTATGATAGAAAAACAGATGAGAAATACTTTTATTTTCCAGCGTACAGAAGACACATTTACAGTCTTATTAATGAATCTTTAACTTTAAAACAGTATTTTGTACTGTAACAGCACTCCTTGGTATATCACTGAAAATGACTGTGGGTAGGTAGGTTCCCACCTTTGACATTTTGCTTGGTGTAGTCAACCCCTGCCCACACTGGCTGAGGTTATGATGGTGAACTAAATTTAAACTAAAAACTCAAACCAACTGTGAGAAAACAAGCAAAAAACATTTTAGTAAACTCAAATCAAATTAACAGTAGACAGTAGTTGGGGGATAAACTATAAAATCTAGTGTGAACCTTTGAAATGAACTAAGTTGAAATAAAACATTTCTTTTTAGCAACAAAAGTGAAACTAAAACAAGCAAACTCATCCTGGAAACTGAAACTACACTGATTTTAAAGCAGAAGTTAAAAACAAACATACAAAATAATCCCAGGTCTGTGTAGTAGGTATGTTTATGTCAGGTTAAGGTCCAGCTTTACCATGTGACGTAGTTGTTGTCCATGTAGTAGTCTACCACAGGTTCCTTTGTTTGGGAAAGTCCTCTGTCATCTGAATTATCATCAGTTTTTCTTTTATATATTTATTGTTAGACGAAAGCAGCTCTTAGCATGACACCCACAACATAGTTAGTTGTAGGCATCGACTATAAATACACCCTTGTCTTGGTAGTTCTGATATAAATCTGATATGATATGATATAAATCTGATACCTGGAGTTAAAAAAGGAACATTTCCAGCTTTTGCACATGAAAGTTATTTAGTTAGTCTGCTTTCAGGTTAGAGATTAGGAGGTGAGTTGATTTTAGACCTGCATTGTATATGGACACCCTGGCCTAGTGTTTTTGGGGTTTTTTTTTTAATCAGGACCTGTTCATGCCTTGCTCTTGATTCCCTGTTTACTGACATTAACAGGCATTTTCATTAAGACTGCAGAGCAAAAACACTCCATCCAAGATTTGAACACAGGTTTTCTGGTTTTCACACCATTCCTCCTTCAGACACACCAGTAATTTTCCTTGTGACTGATCAGAAGGACTGATCATCATGTCTGATAATCAGTCTTCTCAGTTAATAGTACAATATACAATGTTATTTTAGACCACATGTGAGTTATACTTCCATAAAGAAGTATTGGTTTATAGGAAAGAAGCTGACTAGCTTGCACAGAGCTCTAACCTCAACCTCAAGCTAACCACGGGGATTTACAGGATTTAAATAAAGGGAGCAAGAATCAGAGTATGTGGGGGGTGTATATAAAATCAGAAGATTATATCAGAAAAAAAATGTAATGTCTCTGGCCATGCATACTGAACGATCTTGGGCATTCAACCTATGCAGATGGCCTTGTGTGTAGTCCCAAAAAAACCTGACAGTGGTAATGCTGTGCATGGGTATAATGAAAAGCACAGGCAGTGGCACAGGGGGCAGGTTTCATTATTTCTAACACTTAGTTTCACTTCTCCAGGGCAGTAACTATGCAAAATGACCAACAACAACAGCACAAATAAAGAGAAGCCCACAGACCATACATTTTTGGCCCTGAACCCTGGAGGGAGTAAACAGCTACAACAGGGCAGACAACAGTTTGCAAAGCCCAGCATCAAACCAACACACAACCATATCGATCCTCTATCAGGACCGATGGGTGCTGTCACAGTGGCTTCATCCGTCCTTTATACTTCTCCATCTGTAAAAATGCTTTATTATTTTGAGTGGTAATAAAGAACAGTGTCTCACACAAATGATGGCAGTGGACTGAACTACCAGTTCAAAACTTTAACTTCATTATTTTTAATAAATAGCTATATTCACGGAGTTCCACTGAGGGGGACCTTTTTCCAGAAAAAGGGAATCTCCCTTTTCACCCCTGTAATTTCCCCCATGTCTGCATTGGCACAGCAACACAATTAAAGGAAACAATCACATTTCAAAATTTGATCGTTGCCCCAGGCCCCCCTGTTTAGCAACACCATTACAGCTAACACACTAATTATTACATAATTCAAAAATCTTGTGTAAAATCTTCATGGAAGGATGTGGTAGGAAAATTGGCACAAGATGCTTAGCAGCTACACAGACACATAATATTCCACAGTGTACACCGGCTGGTTAATGGTACATTAACCAACCGGTGTACAAATGGTACATTAACCAACCGGTATGGCAACATTACCAAACTGGATAATTCCACTAAAGCTGAAGCAACAGAGCCAGTGCAGTTAAGACGGATGGATCAATTATTGACTTCTCAAAGCCACAAGGGGAAGTTGAAATAAAACCACACATCTGATAAAACAGCTGAGCTTCACAAAATGTGGCTTATCTCCAACAAATCTCTCTGTAAGTCACGCAAAACTTTGCAGAGGAGACGGTAAAATCCCAATCATCTGGCTGTCACACAGTGAATCAGTTAAAAAGAATGATCCGATATAGCACACAACCAGCACTGATTAAAGTTCCTCTTGCCATGTGATATTCACAACTGACCACTGCATTCAGAGCTGTTTGACTGACCCTCAGCGTTGACCCAGCTGTTACTTTTTGTATGGATGTATTCAGTCCACTCAGAATGAGCCATTTGTGAATCAGAGAGCTCACTAATGTACTGGTTCAAATCCAGTTGCTTTCTGTGTGCAGGAGTCATAACTTTCACTAAAATTACAAGCATTTCATTTCTATTAAGAATTTAGTAACATTAAAGTAATATTTCCCAATTTCTGCCTTGTTATTATACACAAGAATGCACAAAACACAAGAAAAGAGGCCATATAAATAAGCAAAAGATTGCTTACAACCACAGATTTCCTTGCTATGAGTTGATGTGTTTGTAAAATAAATTTGCTGAATAACTAGATTTTCTCTAAATCTGAAAACTGGAATTCCTGGCACACCAGTTTTAAGAGAGTATGGGGGAGTATACTGGGCCATTAAGCAACATGAAGGCATTGTTTCCACAGCCATGACTCATCAAACATTACCACACAACAGCTTTACTTTAGCCGGTCCATCTCTATTAGATTAACTCACAGTTTGCACAAACATCATGTGAATCTAATTGTGTGCCAGACAGAAGCAGTCCAAACTGGAGCTGAGTTAAAGAAAGAAAAAAAGTAAAACGCCTGAGAGGTCATTTAGACTAATGAGGTTTTTCAGTCAGACATTAACCCTCAAGTAATGAAGATATTTGATGACTGAAATGACCCAGTGGGTTCATAATGACCCGCATTATATGGCTCTATTTGTGTTTATCATGTCTATACTGTTTATTGTATCTATGTCAGATATTCTAAAATGCCCCTGTATAATTAATATAATTAATAATTAATTAATAGGTTTCAATTGCTTTTTAAAAAAAAAAAAGTTAACCCGGGCCATAAAGTATCTGCCTTGAGGCACTGACAGGGGTACATTTTTGTGCTGTGAGTCTGTTAGCCATGATTCAATCAAAACTTCAATACAATAACCCAGGTACTTATTAATATATGGGTGTGGTATCAGTGACTTGAAGCTTAAGCATAGTCCTACATTTAAACAACATTTGACAGAGAAATTAAAATACAGAAGAGCCCAAGTGTACTTACTGGCCACTTTATTAGGTACATCTTCCTAGTACTGGGTTGGACCTCCTTTTGTCTTCAGAACTGGCTTAATTCTTCATCGCACAGATTCAACAAGGAGCTGGAAACATTCCTCAGAGATTTTGATCCATATTGACACGATAGCATCACAAAGTTGCTTCAGCTGTACATCTGTGACAGGACTCTTTCATTACAACCCAAAGGTGCTCTGTTGGACTGACATCTGGTGACTGTGAGGGCCATTTGAGTGAAGTGAACTCATTCTCACATTCAAAAAGCCAGTTTGAGAAAAATTTGAGCTTTCTGACATGGTGCGTTATCCTCCAAGAAGCAGCCATCAGAAGATGGGCACACTGTGGTCATAAAGCAACAATATTCAAGCAGGCTGTGGCATTTAGACGATGCTCAGTTGGTACTCAGAGCCCAAATAGACCAAAAAAATATCTCCCACCCCATTATAACCTCACCAGTAGCCTGAGTTGCTAATATGAGGCAGGAGGAATCCATTCTTTTGTGTACAACAAATTTCAACCCTATCATATAAAAACCACAGCAGAGGGCTGTGCCAGTACCAGCCAGTACCCAGTGTAGTCTTCTGCTGCTGTGGTCCATATGCTTCAAGGTTTGATGTGCATTCGGAGCATTCTTGTGCACGTGCATTCTTATGATCTTGAAGCAATGTGGCCATTCTCCTCTGACCTCTGTCATCAGCAAGGCATTTTCACCCAGAGAACTGCCACCCACTGGATATTTTCTCTTTTTCAGACCATTCTTGGTAAACCCTAAAGATGGCTGTGTGGGAAATAATCCTAGCAGAGCAGCAGTTTCTGAAATACTCAGAGCAGCCTTACGCTCACCAACAAGCATGCCACATTCGGAGTCCCTTATATCACCTTTCTTTCTTATTCTGATAGTTTGAACTTCAGCAGGTTGTCTTGATCATGTCTACATGACTAAATGGACCAAGAAGTTTCCCTGTGATTGGCTCATTAGATATCTGCATTAATGAGAGGTTTAAGGTGTACCTAATGAATTTGGCATAAATGTGTCTATGTATGGAAACCAGCTTTAAATGCCAAGTAAATATTCAGATTCCATGTTGTGCCCTGTGGCTTCTATTCAGTTATATCTGATTTCAGGTTGTAACACTAAATATATCCAAATATAGCCTGTCACTAAGGTGTTTTGAGTACTTGCCTATATGAAGTTCGCTGTGTCATTATGTGGTGTTATCCCTTCATTTATATTTCTGTTCATTTGTCATATAACAGCAATGATTTATTTAATTAAGCTGATGAGGATGTAACAGCCACATGGCGTATAGAATTAGATGCTATGAATATGCTTCCTTTAGCACCTTCCTCAGAAGCAGCTGTGACACACTTAATTGTGTCACAGCACACACTCTAACTCAGGTTCCTTTCAGAGTAAATCCTTCGCTTCCACTGAAATTTGTCTAGAAACAACAACCAGGGACTTTCCTGAGAAGGAAACCTGCTGTGTTCTGGTTTACTCCTCCTATACAAAAATCTGAAACTGATTTAAAAGCCATCTATACTTGTGGAAACATGGGAAGTTAACAATAAATGACAATCATTTGGACATGAACAGGTTTAATCAGCCACTTGGTAACACATTAGCAGCTTATCAATTGTTCCTCTCCAGCCTCTGTGGTCACAGTGGACTGAAATGCTTCCTGTTGTGACTGTAAACACTGTCAAGAGGCTGAAGAGCCAAACCTGCGACGTGCTGCCTCTCACCAATTATTTCCTGTTTAGCAAACCACTGTCTAGTGAAGAAACGCTGAAGAAATGAAGACTCAGCAGCGTATGACCAGTATTCACACTTTTCCTGTAGTTCTGTGAAATACAGGAGCCAGATCTCCCTTTTAGGGATAGTTATTGCTTGCAGTGGCGCAGCACAGAAACTGATGTAATCTTTCTTTCCTGTGTAGCAATTCACTGAAGGCCAAATTGACTAAATTGTGATATTTTCACTCATATTTGCTTATGCAGACTTGGCTGCCATGTAGAACCACACCATGAGGACTCAGATATTTAAGTTTGCTTTTTGAACAGTTAGTTATTTTTTTAATTCAGCTCATAGGCTAATTACACTATAAATGGGTCTTCCTTTATGTTAAGCAGTGCATTTAACTTTATGCTAGTTTTCAGAGTTTACCTACTTGCCGAGTGATCTGTATTTTCTGCACACATATGTGGTAATAACTGTACTTGATTCACAGTGTGTGAGGAACAGGAAGGGGATCACTATCTCTTAACACATAATGTAAACACAGTGTACTTTTTAAAAATATCATCAATAGTGACTGTTTTTACAGTTTATTTGCTATAAAACTGGTTGATATGACTAATCTTCCTTTAAGAGCTGCACGTTTAAAATAAATAAATTAGCATCATTTGCCCTCCCCCTGCCCCCTGCCACTTAGGTTGAGGTTAGGCTTTTTTAGAAGCTGAATCAGGTTTTGTTTTTTGGGTTTTCTTTTTAATCAGATATTACAGGGCATAAAGAAATGGTTCTGTAAAACAAAAACAAAAAAACATTCCATTCCTCCCTTCCTGGAGGAGACCCCGGGGTACAGTTGGAGAGATTATATTTCTTTGCTGGCTTGGGAATGCCTCAGAGTTCCCTCTGGAAGAGCTGGAGGTGGCAGCCAGCTCGGACTGTGATCAGGACTGGGAGAAGCACCAGAAAATGGATGTTAAAAAAAAAAGTTCTGCTTAAATAAAAGAAAGAAAAAAGAAATACTAGATATAGCTTGAGTTCTATGTTTGGTAGGGATGTGGTCCTCCACTGACTCCACCTCTGATGCATAGACTCTATAAAAGTACATTTAAAGTGTTACACTGGCTCAAAAACACAGAAAAATATATAATATGTATAAAAAAAGAGCCTCTCATTTCAAGGCATCGAAGATACATACAGTGTATGCCTCTTCTCTGATTCTAGATGATTTATTAAAGCACCTCTTGGACTGATCACTGAAGCAGATGGTGGTGGCTCTTATCCAAGCTAAGCTATTTTAAAATACCACTTCTCCTCTACTGTTTTGCAAAAACTCCCTGCAGCAATTCCCCCACTTGGCTACAAATTTAAACATCATCTCACCCTTGTGGCAAACGTGAGAACAACCAGAGCAGCCTTTTGTTTTAAAGAAGTGGAATTCATTTACATTGAGAAATCCATGCACAGTTATTCAGGTTGTTCTGGAGTTTGTGTATTTTCAATGGTCCTAAAGCTTGTTCAGAGTCAGAGTCGTGGGAGGGCAGCAGACACAGAAATAAATGAGGTGGAAAAATGCACAATCACAGGCCTGCAGCCAAAGTTAGGCCTCAGTCAAGCCGTCTCTCAAGACTATTACACATGCATTCACAAAGTCACAGTGAACTTTAAATAAATCAAACACGGCAATAAATACTAATAAACTCCACAATAAAACAGATGAAACTGCAGATCGTGTATACTTCATAAATAAGCAATCTTGTAAACATTATTTTCACTCAGTCTTTAAGAGATGTTTAAATTTACAGAAAAATCTAAATGATGCAATGAACCAAACACTACATGATTTACAACCCTCACTCCATTTGGCTTTCTGTAATGTCCAAATCATTTATAAAGTTCAAAAAGGCTTCCAGCACCTTTTAGATGTATTTTAATTGTTTCTCAGTACGTCTGTTATTCTTTCCAGAGAAAGACGCTCACTTAACTTGAAATCATTCGTCATATCCAGTGCACATGAGTCTTTTTCCCCCCAAGAAATTTAACAGCAATCCTAAAAATAGCTACAAATGAAGCATAGCCTGCGAGCTAGTCCAGGCAGGCACCCCAATCTGGACTGCATCACACACACCTCTCTATCCTCAGGTTGCACACACCTACAATCTGGCAGTCTATTAAAGCTGTAGATTCCCCCATTTCTCCCTCTGACATGTCATTACCCTCCATCACAGCCTACAGTTTTAACCCCTCCACCGCCCCAGCATTCACCTGGATGCTCCACAGAGACATTTAAATAGGACATGTCTACACAATAAAGAAATGTAACTAGGTCAGAGAGCTCACCGTTTTCTCTTTCCTCAATTTTTCCTTAATACCAAACATTTACAATGAGCACCTTAAAATTCAGTGCATTCATATAAAACTTCTTTAGAAGACAAATCTAGAACATACAAAATAATTAATACAGCAGGGTTGTACCGAGTTGTTTTTAGATGTGTATTATTATTGTATACAAAAATATAACACGTCATAGTGTCACCTGTGTATCATACAGGTATACAACATGACATCACACCGATATAGAGCTTCATTTAATGCCGAGAGCTTTGTCCATAAAGTCTGCAAATTTCTTTGGCTGTCCAGGCGGGAAGGGCTGCAGGACTGAGAGGTCCATGGTCCTCAGAGTTTCTGTCAGGGTGCTGAAACATTTCATCGAGAAACAAACAGCTGTTACTTCAATCTGACTGATAATTCTCACATGAATCAGCTGCATGCGAGTTCTGTGTAGGAGCACATACCTGCATGTGCAGTACAACAGGTGGGAGTCTATGTACAGCTGTCTGGCCAGCTCCAGCTGGTGGTTGTCCATCAGTTTGTCATTGACTACGACCAGCAGAGATTTGCCTGCACCGAGAGCCTCCAGACAGCTTCCTGCCCCTGAGGAGGAAGAACAACACTGAGATTCTTACCCAGGGAATACACTAGGTGTGTATCTGTGTGATGTCACGCTGCTGATAGGTATCCGTCTCATTCTCCGCCGAGATTTTACTCTGCAGAGGGTCTGAAACCTAACTGGATTCTCTACTGCATTCCTGTATCTGACTTCCTGCACTTCTCATCAGCTCTGTGCAGCTCAATGATGTTGAAGATTGTCAAGACAGTCTCACTGTGTTGATGCTACTATGGAGTAGTTAACTGCAAACTGTCCACGTAGGAAGTT
The DNA here is from genome assembly GCA_015107715.1 of Tylochromis polylepis. Lineage (NCBI taxonomy): Eukaryota > Metazoa > Chordata > Actinopteri > Cichliformes > Cichlidae > Tylochromis > Tylochromis polylepis. The sequence goes on from VVHJ01017858.1 coordinate 24,665, forward strand.
CCCTATTCCCTGGAGTGTGACCTCCTGATCACCCCTTTGTTTTACCTGTTTTTGTCTTAGTCATGAACCTGTCACAACACTCATTCATTGTCTACCTGACTCTTTATGTTTTACAACTATATACAAACTATACACCCCACTCCCACTCTCTTGTGCTTCTATATAAATAGTATGTTTTGTCAATAGCTTACCTTCCCAAACCCACTCTCCTGGTTGGTAAACCCATTGTATACTAAAATACCATCACAGGAAACTATGGAAAACATGCCTTTGAGCCATTTGTTTTCTCTCCTGCAAAGACCAGGCAAAGACCCTGTATTACCCTCAAGCTATCGCCCAATATCCCTTATTAATGTGGACCTCAAAATAATCTGTAAAGCTCTCTCAAAAAGATTAGAGAAGATAACCCCCCTCTTAATACATCCTGACCAAACCGGTTTCATAAAAGGTAGGCACTCATCAACAAATACACGTAGATTACTTAATTTAAATAGACTACTCATGCAGTAAAAACATTGGAACCACAATATTGTCTCTAGATGCAGAAAAAGCGTTTGACAGAGTTAACTGGAAATTTTTATTTGCAACTTTAGACAAATTTGGTTTTGGAAACTCTTTCATAAAGTGGTTAAAAATATTATATAATTCTCC
>VVHJ01017860.1:6599-22055 GCA_015107715.1 Tylochromis polylepis
TTCTCTTGGAATGAATTTGCCAGATTTGCACTCATTGAAAAATTGCAGCTTTGTTTTAAAACCCACCTGAATGTTCCAGACCAGCAAACTGCCAAGACTTCACTAAAACTGCTTTTTGGTGATTATCAGTTAATTAAGTGTACTTAGTTTTCCACAGGACTGCATAGAGTCCCATGTCCCCGTCATTTGGCTGTATGTTAACACATTTATTTCAATGAATCACTGAAATATTTGTTTTCTTACCAAAAGTGAACACAACATGTAAAAAGTAGCCATTCTATTCTTGCAATCCAGAAACAAACAAAGTCAATGCTACTTTTTTATGTTTCCTAATCATTTCACAGAAGAAGATGGTTTATCATAGCCACAGCCTGACGTGAAGTGCAATGGAAAAATGTGAAAGCAACAATCACTTTCCACTGAGTGCTAAGTCAAGGACAGAATCAGTTCAAAAGAGTTGAGCAAACTGAAGCGTACAGTTAGTGACTATACAGAGAGAAACTCTCAGTGCTATAAATTAGGGCAACATCAAACTCTGTGTGTGTATTTCGCACCTTCCCATGACACGGCTGTTGCGATAGTTCTGAGGTGCACCACAGGTGAGCAGCCATCTTGCACGTTTTACACCGTAGAGCTTGTTTGGAGTTTCCTGCAGAGTGGGATAGAGAAGAGGGAATGAAAGCAGGGGACACAGACGTGGAAGCGGCCACAAAAAGAAAAAAATAATAACAGCAGGCGGCAGATCTGCACTCGGCAGAAAGTGCTAACAGAACAAAGTGGCCCTTAGATCATATGTGCAGGTTTTTCTCTGTTCAGGTGGAGAATGAAATCAAACCCTGTCCCAGTTTTATCAGGCTGGCACTGCAAACAGAGCTCACACTAACAGCTTCATAATGAACAGCTCTTCTTGCAAAACAACTTAGAGAGATTGGAAACCAGCTGGACGTATTTCAATCATAATCGATTTGGCATTGAGTCATTTACGTTTGTATTTTCAAGTGTTTGAGTGCTAAAGTCTCATGAGACTCAGGTTGTTTTCTTCCCATTTGTTGTATGTTTATAAATCCTCTTTTCATGTTTTAGGGATTAAGGAGTTGAGTCCTTATTATCCTAGAAAACAAAGATCACTGATTTCTGAATTTGTTACAGATGGGGATTATATAGACAGGTCTGTATTAAAGCAGAAACAGCAATCAAATAGATTTGAAAGCTCAAGAAAAATAGCGGTTTTAGAGAGAGAAATAAAATTAGTTCAACAGCTTATGAGAAAGAGGTTACACTTTGTTTTGGGACTGCAGAGGTACATCTAGAGCGAAGTGATGCGTTACATAAATAAACCCACTAAGGATGCAAAAATAAATTTGAAAAAAAAAAAACTGCACAGGAGCAAACACGGGGGAGCAGGTTGGAGCCTGTAATCAATCACAGTGACAGGAAGTAGATTTAGCAGAAATACTAGAAGCTAGTAGCACTTAGAGGTGGCAAATCAGACATAAAAGCAGTCGCACATCTGCACCAGAGCTGTAGCGAAGTCCAGATTTAACGGAATTACTTGAATCGAGGAGAAAAAACAATGAAGCAGTGAGGTGAGATTTAAAAACTTCACTTTTCTCAGGAAATCATTATTATTTTGTTTATTTGTACCACTAGGCTAGCTTCAGGTAATTGAGCACCTTAAAAATGTTTTCTGTCTGATATGGAGCTGTATGAGAAGACTGACACCACATTTATAGTTACTGTGCTTTCAAATATGCAAGGGTCTGCATGGATTTGAGTGAAGTAAATTTAATGGTGAATGGAAAGTTCCACAATTGTCCAAATGCACTTGCCCACTTGCCTACTTCCAACTAGATTTGGAAAAAAAGAAGTAAGACCAATTACTTGTCCATATAACCAACTTTCTCAGTTCTACAGGAAATTTCAAATCACATTATAGCGCAGTGGTGATAAATCATAGGTCCTAAATAATAATTTTACATATTTTTAACAGCACAAAATTCAAAGTTTGTCATCCAAACTCTTCGGTCTTTAGTTTTCATGAGTAAGTGTAAGTATATAAACAAATACCATGTCCTGTGAGAATATCAAGCACCTTACCTACTATCATGTGCTTGCAGTGCTGGCAGTTGGTGGGCTTTCGAAAGATATGGTCCTGGAAACAGTGGGTAATCTGAGGTCGGGGTGGCTTGGCGGGCAGTGATGGAGAAAGGCTGAGTGAGGGTGAGTGGGAGGAGATGGAGGGGTTGGGGCTGCGAGATGGTGAGATTGATGGTGACCGGTCACCAACAAGCGGGGAGCCAGGCAGCAGAGGGGGGGATGGAGGCGGCGGGTCAGTGATGAAATCCTGGGGCAGGCGGGCATCGCTGTAGGACCTCTGGAAGAAGTTCTCCACGCTCTTACTGCGCATCATGGTCTTGAAGGACAATGAGCGTTTTAGTCTCTGGAGCTGCGCACACGGACACATATCGACAGACATGGGGACAAAGATAATGCATTAAAAATAAACACAAGATAAGCAAGAAGCAATAACAAATGTCCAATGTGCCCTCAGGACAGCACAGGCAATATCCCGGAATCCATAAACATCACACTCTGTTCAGATCAGTACACCTTAGGGAAAGAAGTTGACTCATGTAAAGCAATATCACCTCATAAGGAAACAACACATTAATAAAAGCGCTACCTGTCCCCTTCAGCGAGATCTAATTCATATTTTTAAAGGGGTGCTTGTGCTTTTGGTTGAACAAGATAAGCTTTTTCTCTTTGAGAACACCCAGCATCTTCCACTGAGCACCGCTGTGTGTTTAAATTGTGCTCGCTTAGTAGTAGTGACAGAGGGACTCTTTTGATAAAACGAAACAAGAGTTTATTCAGCCTGATCATCTATCAACAACCCATCACCAGGGCCCTTAAAGTGAGCACTGGCTCCACTGAAGAAGCCACATGGTTGCAGTGAGCACAAGTGGTTGAACTCACACACCAAGAACATGTGTGAATACACACATACTATATTCTTGCTTCATAAAGGGTTATAATGCAGCACCCAGACTTTTACCACAGAATGATGCTGGCTTTATGTACAACGTGTAGTAGCATCATTAAAAAAGCAAGGCCTACCCTGAAAAGAACATTGTCTGGATTGTAGGAAAAGCTGCTTTAAAGCCTGTACATATTGTATTATTAAGCATCAATATGCAGCAAGTTGCCTCTATAGATGTGCAAGCTGCCCATGTCACCTATAAATGGTAAATGGACTGATACTTATGTAACGCTTTTCTACTCTCCTGGAGCACTCAAAGCGCTTTATACAACATGCCACATTCACCCATTCACACAAGCACTGTTTTCTATGCTTTTCAGTGCTTTCTTACTAACATTCATACACATTCATACAAGCAACTTGGGGTTAGTATCTTGCCCAACCTTCCGATCAGCAGATGACCTGCTCTACCTCTTGAGCTACAGCCACCCCACCCACCTGTGCTAATGCAAACCCATGCCAGTACAGATCTTCTGAAGTGCTGTACAAAAGATTAAGAAAATGGGAAATAAGTGTGGCAATTCATTGAAATATCTGCAAACATTCATGAAACATACATGCAAATACAGTAAATAAGACAAATCCAGATGCTGTAATATTATAACAAGCATGGAAGTCATTGTATGGTATGGCCACCTTTACTCTTCAATACAGCCTGAGCTCTCTTACACAAATTTTCTTCTTGACATTTCTTTAAGTACTCTTCAGGAAATATTTTTCCGGGCTTCTTGAAGGACATTCGAAGCACTTCTTTGGATGTTGGCTGCCTTTGGTTCCATTCTCTGTCAAGATGATCCCACACTGTTTCAGTAATGTTAATATCCAGGCTCTGGGGAGGCCAGTCCATGACTGATAGTGCTCCACTGTGTGTTTTCCTGTCCAAGTATGCTTTTATTGCATTGGCAGTGTGTATTGGATGTATCTCTCATGTCCTCTATCAGGTCTTTGTTTTCTTCAGGACTTTGTGTTCATCTTCTGTAGAAAGTTTTCAGTCTTGCCATTTTTTCTTATTTTTCCTCCATTTGTCAAGCTTTCTCAGGTTTTTTAAGGACAATCTGCACACATGCAGAAATATTAAAATTTTTTAGCTAATCACTCTTTGGGAATCACCTTGTTATTAGAAAAATACAATTTTATATTTGTCAAACTTTGGGGGTTTTTGTGGGTTTTTTTTTTTTAGCATTTTCCATAGATTCAACTAAAGAAATTTATGCATCAGGTTGCTAGTAACAAAGCGCCTAAAGATACAATTTAAAATTAGTTCTTTGCTAAGTTGTCTGTTGACAACACTGGTTCATCCCTTGAGTTTGTGCTTGAATGATTCATAGTTCAGTGTAAAGTGGCTTAACATAAAAAAAACATCCCTATGAAAATGGTCAGGTACAAGCACTGGACTAAAAATGAGTGAAAAAGCAGCCAATGTCCAAAGAACAAGTTTGAACGGCCTCCAGAAAGCATAGACAGGAAAATTATAAGAATGTCTGGATGATTGGAAGTAAAATATGAAGAAAGGAGTGGGGAGTTCAGTTCTTTATAGTATGCTGTCAACACTGTATGTGCTGGGTGGTACCTTTCCTCAAAGGAAAGGAAAGGCTGAAGTGGTGTCTTTTATTTCCAAAAGGAATATCAGATTTTGACTGGTCACACAACAAGACAGGTTTCTCTTTTTTTGCCTCAGTATATCTTAAATTCCCCAGAGATGGTTGCAGCATTCTTGGATCATATTTACAATTTATTCTTTGTATGGTAGAGTTTTAACTTGGATTTGTCTGCCCACACAGCCTTTGCCTGAGTCATGAACCTCTGCCCATCTTTGCTTCTGAGGGACTCATTCTGGATGCTCTTTTTTATACCCAATCATTTTACCGGCCTGTTACCAGTTAATTTTATTTAAATAGTGTTTTAACAGCTTTTGCAGAAACACTGTTTCATTAGCAGTAATGACCAAACCAGTTCATTAAGTTCAGTGCATTTCAAAATCTTAACAGTCAAATGATAAAACATCACATCAACAGGCATCACATTAGTAATCTACAGAATACCTAACATTGACTGACTAGATAAATGAATGGTTCCTGACATTTGCCTCCAGCTCTATGTACGGTTGATGATGCTAGTTTCTCAGGGGACAGGCAGACATTTGTTACAATGACATGCGGTGGAAGGGGTAACGCTGTGTGAGGGTGTGGTCACATCGCAGGGAAAGAACAGATGAACACAGACAGACAAGGAGACAGATCATCAGCAGGCTACATACACTCTGTGCACATGCTCTGTCTGTCTGTGCTCATTCTGCTTAGCACCAAACATAATCACTTAACAGGGACATGTTGTTTACAGCTCTGTGTGTCTGGGAATAAGATATGAAGACAGTTTGTCTATTTGACTGTGTGTGTCTGTGTGTGTGAGGAACACATCGATGTAGCGCAAAAGAAACAAAACTGTAGGAGTGTAACTGAGTGTACATTTGCACACTCCATATGCTTCCTCTATTTGTGAAATTATTTCCCTTCATTGGATTACATTGATGAAGATGAGGTATGCTGTGGAATATTACAATTCATTATATCTCTGTTAGACATCTCTGTGCACCCAAGGGTGTTATTCTTATCATTTTTTTTTACAACTTTGAAATAAAATACACCGCATTGTAACCAACTGCTTCGTTAAATACATATAATCTGGGCAACGACATTTTGCAGGATCTCATTTGCATTTCTTAGCTTCTGGTTGGGGATTTAGAGTTTCTTATTGTAAGCTGAATCGCTGCAAGCATTCATTCACCTATTTATGGCAGTGACTTGACACACAAGTGTTGTTAGCTGCAGGAAGTGTGCAGCATGTCTTCTATGATGCTTATGGATGCATGTTCACAGGCGGGCAGCCTGGATGCAGCCATTTAGTGTGTTGGATATGTCAATGTGTTTTCTCGGTTTCACTGAACGATGCACCGCAGTGATTCTATTGCATGAGTTCAAACTTTCAATTTCAGAGATTCAATTCAATTTTATTTATACAGCGCCAAATCACAACAACAGTCGCCTCAAGGTGCTTTATATTGTAAGGTAGGCCGTATAATAATACATAGAGAGAAAAATCCAACAATCATATGACCCCCTATGAGCAAGCACTTTGGCAACAGTAGGAATGAAACACTCCCTTTTAACAGGAAGAAACCTCCTGCAGAACCAGGCTCAGGCAGGGGCGGCCATCTGCCGAGACCGGTTTAGGTGAGGGGAGGAAGACAGGACAAGAGAGAGCCAGAGATTAATAACAAGTAATAATTTATTTCAGAGAGGTCTAAAGGCAGAGATGCCTTTTGCTTTGTTGTGTGTGGTCTTATTCTACTCAGATTAAAAAAAAAAAAGTTGTCCAGTAAGGATAAACAAGCATCTAATTTGTTCTTACAAATAAATAATAATGAGCATCTAATGATCTGTTTTAAGTCGGATTGGTAATTCATTTTTTTACGAGGGGTAAAATAAATTTGGTGTTGAAGCAGGTACTGCAAAACCCAACCTGGTAATATTTTCTTAATAATGACTTATTAATGATTAATAAAATGATTCATGAAACATTTACAGCCTATAAAATATAATGAGGTGGAATATATTTTAAATTATGTTAACAGTACAAAGTTGTTTTGATTTCATATTTTATGTGCAGCATCACAGCCTTGAGCCGAGCTCTTTCAATCAGAGCCGCTGAGTGCTGGCATAACAGCTCCGGCAATAGAGCACATGTCTCAATTACAGCTAATCTAATCATCTGTCAGTGTGCGGGCCTGAAAAGTATTCCCGTTTTCTTCCATTTGAACATTATCTGAAAGAATAATCCTTCTGAGTCAAGGCCAATGTGACGTCAAGTATGATGTGGGGCTTCAGTGCACATTCATGTGCACCACCGCACATGAGGTGAGATGCTGATATCGATGAGTCAGAAGCGATATGTGCCACACTTTAGTCTCAGATGTATAGTTGATTATTTATTGATTATTGATTTTATGAAAATGCCTGTGACCTGCAAAGGGACCTGCCTCAGTCTTCTGTCACTTCTTCCCCAACTGCACTTCTCCAAGTAATACACAAACCATTTCAGCTCAAAAAGACACATTTGGGTCAAGTCTTGCCTGCTAATGTTCCTCCCTCAACTTTTTTTGTGACTCATAAATGGCTAATAATGTGATGCAAAATGCAAAATATTGCATAGATTTCCACACATCTGCAGAGTCAGTCTTCTTTGAGCAGCTCCAATCTCACTGCCGCAGAGCAGACTGACGAGCTGTCTCAGCAGACCTGTAAAAGCCCGTAATTTTCACATCTTCGATCCATATTACAGCAGTCCTCTGCCTTTCTCACATGTTACCAACATAAATGTACAAAATCAATTCTCCACAGGGGGACAGCGGGGATTGACTAGTCATAATTCAATGATAAGACTTTTATGTCACTCGAATATGGTTCTACCGCCATCAAAATTTAATGGGGCCAGACTGAGATATTTATGGGATGCTCCAGTCTGCCCAGAGGTCAAGACTCAACAACAAAGCCTTTGTCCCACTGGGAATATGAGGATAATATAGGCACTCTGGAATTTGGTGAGATGGTCTGGGTGGGGTCTGCATCACATGTTTTCAATGTTTAGAAACGTAACAACAGTAGGATTACTATAAATCAAATCTGGGTAGTTGTGCATAGGTGGGGGGGGGGTACTTTTTTACTTATTCCCTTTCTTCCCCATCACTCCTGAAGTGTGCCAATTTTCTGCACTGCCATCAGCAGCAGAAAAGAGAATGCGCCGCACAGATTGGAAAAAACAGGTACTGCAACTGATCTGCGCCTCAAGTTAAAACCAGTATTCAACAAAGCTCATATGACCTGAAATCAATATTTTAATTTGTCTACCCTTGAATTTCCACTTTAATCACCCCAGCTAGTTGCGCTATAAAAAACTAAGTACAGTTTTTTTCCCTTTTTTTTTTTTTTGCAATGATAGACGTCATAGTGACTGACCTTGTTCTAAGTGAGGATATTTCAGCCTTAAGAAGGATAACTGAGTTATAACTGTGCTCTGAAAGACACAGTCTCCTGGCTCACTCCAATTCTAGGTCATCAGCAGAACATGTCATTTCAGAGGAAACTGTCACCATCAAATACCAGGTACGTGGATTTCAGCATATAATTATTTTCACCGTGTGGCTTTAACTGTTCTCCAACAGTTGTAACCGAACGAAGGTGAAAATTTTATTAAAGGGAAACACAAAAGCGAAAAAAAAAAATCACAGAGAATAAAAATATGAGCAAGCAGCTGTATTTATCATCACAAGGAGCACATGTGGAGTGGTTTTATGTCTATTTTATGATTATTTCTCGGGTTGGTCAAAATTTCTTATTATGCGTGGCATCCTGGCTAATTCCTGCTCTGAGTGCAAGAGAAGAGATGCATAATCACAGGCTGCCTCCTCCGTTCTGCTACTATCACACATGCATGTACACACTGTCAATCATTTACACACACACACACACACACACAAACACACATGCGCACACACACACATGCGCATGCACACACACACACACACACTCACACACACACACACACTTTCAAGGACTGCTTAACAGCAGACATGATCTCTGTGGAATAGCAGTGTGGAGTATCTTTTGTGCTCCTGTAGATTTCTAGTGTCAGGTATTTCAGCATCTCACACTTTTCCTTGCAGTGTCACATTGATAAACATCCCAGCAGTGAAGGTGTTACATTAATTAAAGAAGACCTTGGCCCACTTCAGCTTCCTGATTTGACTTACTCTCCTGCTCTGATCTATCTGATCTGTGTCATACCCCCTTCATCTGAAGAGAAAGCCAAAAGTGTTTCAAAGATGTTTGTACATCCGAAATGTCAGTGAAAACACCAGAAATCATGCACCTGCTAGATGATTAGGAACAGTTTAACCTGAATGGCAGTAATAACTATGACCTGTGCGAACATGAGCAGGTGCGCATGATAAAGCCTGCTTGCTTTATGACAAATGATGACTGCTGTATCCATCAAAAGTGATGCAGTCAAACCTACTCTCCCATTTTATGCTGTCTTCACAGCAACCACCCCTTTATCTTTAAATGGATTAAGAGAGACGTTGATAAAGACCGTGCTTTTTCTTAGAACCATCTACATTACAGAGGTGCTCATTACCACCTGGGGTGAAAACCCCAATCCATTTTCTTCTAGTCCAACCATAAAGTTTGTGGTTTGGAAGGTACTTCGACTTAAACGTCTCAACAGCTGTTTCATGGATTGCCATGAAATTTGGCACAACTTTAATTTTTTCCATCAGGATAAATTGGTGACTAATAATGTAGTAATTTCTAGCGCCATTAATAGAGCCTACTGCACTTCTGTGTTTAGTGTTACTTTAGTGCCACTGCTGAATTTTGCAAATAGTGCTTAATGTGCATGCTTGCATCATCTTTTTGAGTGTACAAGTTTTTACACAACCACTAGTTAGACTGGCGGCTCTATTTTTAAAAAAAAAAAATTATTATTATTTTGGTTTTAGATGCTGCTTTGCTTTCCTGATGACTCTGATCTTACAACTAACTGGTCATAGTTTAATTGAGACCAAGACTATTTAATCCAGACTATTTGGTAAAAAAAAATGTTGCTCATCCTCCAAAGAACAACAGTTTATGGACACATAATAGAATACTATTTAAAGCACACTTCCTGGTTGTGAATTCCTAACTGATGTTTTGAACAAGGTGAAAATAAGGTGATAGAGCTCAGCCTAGTTGAACTGCCTTTTTCCAGAATAGCCACAAAAAAAACCCCAAACAAACAAACCCCAACACTTTTTTGATGTGTTCAACATAAAAAGAAAGCCATCCATCACAAACAGATCAATTTGAATGTAAGCTCTTTAAGATTGCTTGTATCTTAGCTTTGAAACTGTGCCAGTTCAGCTTCACTATAGGGAATGCCAGTCACCTTTCATCTGTCAGCCAGCTGCGTGTATGTGTGTGTTGTGCGCTCACATCCATTTAAGAGGATTTAATGAAGAATGCAAAGTGGACACATGGATGGATTGTGGGAGTTGTCATTACTCAGCGGGCAAGCTGACAAACAAGTATATCAACCGAAAACATGTTTATGCCTTTATATCTCTGCGCTCAGACATTATCCTGTGTGTTCATCCAGGAGAGAAGTTGTTTACCTGTGCACCTCCATCACAGAAAAAGCTCCCAAAGCATCAACAGCCCAGAGAGATCAAACTGCTCGCAACAAAAAGAGCAACACTATAGGCTGATGACTGCTACTCGGGTATCTAATTGGCTCCACCACTCACATTTCTGCCAGGCTTGGCAATACACTACTGATTGTTGTTGGGAGCTGGAGAGAGAGACTGTGCTTCCTCTTTTCATAATCTTCTGGCATTGTTTTCCTCTGTTCTTGATTTACGATATCTATCTTTGGGGGAATTTGCTGCTGGTGGATTTTGGGGAGCATCTGTTCCCTCTTTTGTTTTCTCCCTGTCATCCTTGTCTAATGAAAACATCACGGACACATGACTGTGTGTCTGATTAGATTTCTTTAGAAATGTTGCCCTGTAGCTGAGTAATTTTATGTGAGGAATGGCCTCCAGAGCCAAGCTGACAATAACTCTAGTATTGTACAACAAGGTTTCATAATAGACTTCAATATTGTTGCATTTATACTTTGACACTTCAATGGCCAGGTATTTAATTCATTCAAAAGGATGAGTTCCTCTCGCATGAAGGTTGAAGGTTAATTTTGAATCTATCCCACACAGGGAACTGAAAATCAAACTTGTTAGCCTCAGTCGATTGAAAGATCAAAGGCAGATCACCAAACTGATGTGTTTTTTTAGTATAGAGGGCTGTGACATGATGAAGCCAGAGCAAACCGGTGAATCATTTGAATACCAATCAGTCCATCTTGGAACAGGCTCACGCCCAGTTTTCACCAGTAGCAGCTGGTGAGAAGAGGAGAGCTGGAGTAGAACGCCTGGAGTAAGTGGTGTTAAAATGGCTTGTAATAACGCCAACTTGTATGCTTTCAAAGAGGACTTCAAACATTTAGATGAAGCACAGAGGCAGTCTGAGGCTGGTGAAGTATGTAACTGTGCTGCGCGGAGTGTCACTTTCCTCCAAACATGTCAGTAGCGTGCATGTGTTTGTGTGTGGGTGGCATAAAGAGTCATAGGGTAGATTTGACTTAAGGAAAGTTGTATCAAGCTGGCTGGTCTTATGTGTCCTTCCATTAAGAAGCAGACATCGGGAAAGCTTCCACAGCTTGGAGGCCAGCCCTTGAAATCTTTGTTTATATAGTTGAGTGAACAAATTAAATGGATTCATAAAGACACGCTGAAAGGGCATTTGTATCTTAGACATGCACACTAGTAGCTGTGTATATGACAGGCACAAAATTCACATAAGCAAATGCAGCGTCTTATTTATTGCAATATAAACTTGCTCCCAGCATAGAAGAAACAGCGTGAGTGAGTGCTGAAATGTCCGCAAAAAAATTGTAGCTCATCAAAAAAAAGCAAATTAAAATAACAAATAGACAAAAGCATTAAACACTTCCATTATTACGTTTGTTTTGCTGCCTAATAGTCATAAAAAAAAACCCCACATGATTAATTATTCCTAAACTTGAATCCTTTTGTGTGCGCCTGCTTCAAATGGATTTTGACAGAAAGAGAGACACGGGGAGACAGTATGACATCACACCTTACGTGTGAGGTTACACCTATAGTGACGCAGTCGTGATGAATACTACTGCAATTGGGAAGTGTTATTATTAGCATTACATACACGGTGGAAATGCGGGTGGAGAAAACCATCAAAGGGAAAAAATACACTTAAAATGAATAAAATGAGTCTTCTTATTATGAGTTCAGTGTGTGGATTTAACTACACAGCAAAGTTGCTCACTTATATCTACTGATACTGCTCTTTTTTCGATTCGTTAGGCACAAATACGTGTATGCTATGATCTGCATGGCATCTGAACAAGAACCAAACTCCAAATTTAGGTACTTGCCTTGGAAGTCACTGGTTGGATGGGCATATTGCTTGGAGAGCGCTGGAGCTCCGAGTCGCACTCTATCTCATTGTTTTCGGTCATAATTGGTGTCGAAGTGGGAAGCGTCGTTCGAGACACAAACAGTAAAAGTTTTAACTCCTCAGATAGAGTCCAGTCGGCAGAAAATTTCCGGCTTTAGCCATTTAAAAGACTGACAAAGTGTGACAGATCTACATCAGGGGGGAATTTGTGCGCGCCTCAGGGCCACCGACTCCCCAAGAACACGTTTCTGGGTTTATTAGGATCTGTGAGAACAGGTTATAAATTCACCAGCTGTTAATATCTCATTTATGCCACGTGAGGACAGGCATTCAGGAAAAGGCTGAACCTTGCGTGTGGGTAGTCTTTTGTATCGTCCGCTGACGCGCACCAGAAAGCTCCAATGTGGCACAATTCCTCCGTCCTCCAGGTGCAAAAACGGCTCAAATCAGCAAAAATGTCGCTGTGTGAATATGAGGATGTCCGCGAAATAAAATCATATCCAAAACGTCATCAGCTTGTGTTCTGGAGGACCTCGCTAGGTGTAAATCCAAAGCGAACTGTGTCCTTCACCGCTGCACAGACTTAAATTTAAGCGCAATATGAGGCACGCCTTTCCATGCGTCTGAGGCGCATGATTGGGGCATTTTTTTTTTTTTTTTTTTTTTACAACTCTACCACGATTCATTTAGTCTAAATTAAGATTGACGGCCCCGGGCGGAAGCTTATTCAAAACCCAAATATACTTTAGCTTTAAAACTGCAAATTTTCTCTGTTTTGGAGTAAAAGCAAGAGCAGCACTTCATTCTGCTGCTCGGATCTTGCGTTTTGTGTGTGTGTGTGTGTGTGTGTGTGTCAGAGCTGCTGTTTAATTCTATGCGCCTTCATGGTACACCCATGGACGCGTAGTTACAAATAGTAAGTGTGATTACATACACGAACTCAGACATGGATATCTTTAAAAAAACATAATTTTTAGGTTATACATTACATGGACACATGCAAAAAAGGAATTAAGAAGCCATAAGAACACATAAAAGATGCTAGAGAGCCTTCTGCTGCTCGATTAAGCAGTGAATCAGAGCAGACATCTTCCCCTTCAGCAGAAGAACAATCAGTATAGGCTGAGCTGTGTTAGTTGTTTCAATTTGTTAATTGTTCTGAGTTTTAGAGAAACTATATTGAGACAATTTTGTTCTGTTATCATTCATTCCTCTTCATTTTCTGCCTGCACCCTACAGCAGTGAATACTGAAAGTGTGGCTGCCAGCTACTGCCCCACAAAATTAAAGCTTAATTTAAAGTGGCTTCAGTATTGCTACCTGCTTTTAAATGCAATCTCATTTCCTACGTGGTTTAATCAGTGTTCTGGGACAAGTTCCTATTCCTATCCAATTCCTTTTTAAAACACACAGGTGACAGACAGCGTGGGTTAAATAATAATGGCATTTTAAAAGGAGTCCCATGCTAATATTAACAGAGTGGCATAGAGAAGGATTTCTAAATTTGATTCAAGTTTTTTTCCCCTCCTTCTTCCGTCTGCAAAGCATTTTTTCACCAAAGGCTGACATCAAAGTTTGCTGTCAGAAAGTCTTTGGGCGGGGGTGTGCTAGAGAATGGAGGAAGAAGAAAGGCTAAGAGAGAGAGCCTCTGTTATCACATTAATTATTGCTTCACTCAGAGCCAGGGAAGAGTGCACAGCAGAGTGACTGCTGGAAGTTTTTAAAAAAAAAAAGAGAAAAACAAAACAAAACAAAAAAGCATTCAGTTTTCTAGTGTATAGCAGTGTCTGCTGTTAAAAATAAACTTAACTCCAATATCTTGGTGCAGTGCTGTGCTATGAGCTGTGATCTGATCCAACAATGTTTGAACTCAAAAAACACAGAACAGCTGAGTGAGCTGAATGAGGGACGCGCACACACACTCATTTCAATTTTCCCCTCTGAGCTACTCACCTTTCATCCTCCATGTGATACCCCAGGTGCCAGAACACACCCCGGCTAAAAATGAACATTAAAATGGAGTGAAAACACATTTGATCTCTTAGTGATTTAGGCACAGGAGGAAACAGTGGGAGGATGAGAGGAACAAAATGAGTCCCATGCGGCGGAAGACAGATCCCAGTCCTGACAGCGGTCGTCATGGTGCAGCTACAGGACCAGGGCTGCAGCTCTTTCCATCGCATTAAATTGATACAGATTGTTCATCTGTTCCTCCACCTCTGACATCTGAACGTAAGCGCAAACAAATATAGTGGCATGACCTCGCATGCAATATATGGTGAGCTCACATTTGAACCCACAGTCACCAATGTGACAAGGTTTTTCACTATACCCAACTGCTTGTTTGCATTTGTGATTAAAATACTTTTATAATAAGCTCCATCTAGAATAAAGGATACAATCAGAGCTTTTTAAAGTCTGTCACTGACTTTGAGGCTCTGATAGCCTGACCCAAGTCTTCAGATAACTTTAAATTTTTTTTTTAATATATTGTAGAAATATTATTGTAGACATGTTAAGAAATGGATTTTCTCATCCCTTAGCCTGAGGAGTTACATGTATATATGAATACCTGACAAATTAATTAAGGCATACATGAAGAACTTTTGTCTTTGGCTTCATCTCTATTCACACTAACATTACAAGAAAACAAGAAATAAATTTAGAAACGTATTTATGCTAGGGCTGTCTTTGATGATTAAAGTAAGAGATGGAGAAAAAAAAACACAAAAAGCATTGTCCATATTTCAAATGTTTGCTTTTTGCTGTAAGGCTTTTCCATTTTTGGAAAAGACTTTGGGACATGTCATGTTAGGAGTGCAGGGGTATTGGTAGATATTTAAAAATCAGAGACGGATTCATTTTATTTAGCAGTTTCAGGGTTTTTGTGCATTTTGGCTCATGTTTTCCATTATGATCGAAATCAATACCACCTGCATTTTTCCTTTACGATAGCCACATTTATTTCCATTTGACACGTAGCTCAAGAAAAAAAAAGAATTTGTGTGTGAGAATAAACTACCCTCCCACCTCCCAAAAATAAATAAATAAAAAAAATTCTAATTTCCTTTAATAATTATATATTCCAGTCTGGGACTTCTAGTTTAACCAATTTTTCTCCTAACTGAAGCAAGTCAATTACTCATTGAATAACTGATTCAGAACTGGATCCTGAAAGAGCTGAAATCATAGCAGCAGAGAGGAGAGTGGCTCATTGCTGCCATCTACTGCTGCAATGTTAAACTACCATTAACCACAAAGTGAGAACAAGTTCCAAACCAACTCTTAATAATATAGGTATATATTTATTCATAGGTACATATTCATTTAT
>VVHJ01017869.1:2120-18985 GCA_015107715.1 Tylochromis polylepis
GAATGTTATAATTTATATTTCACAGCTATCACTATATCAAGGCTAGCAGTGAGAACATAGAGTCCAGTGATTCTGTGATACACGATGCGGTGCAAGACAGTCCTCTAAGATGAAAACGCCCTCCTAACAAAAGATTTATAGAAATATGTTTGTGGATTTCAGAAAACAAATGTTTGAAGAAGGGTGGAGTGGATGGAGACGAGTGTCAGGGGTGATTTATAATAGGTTAGCAGCAAGAGTGAATGGGAAGGTGAGACCTGATATGATGTATGTTTTGGAGGTGGTGGATTTCCATTGGGATTGACCAGGATGGACAAGATTAGAAATGAATACATCAGAGGGACAGCTCAGGTTGAGAAGTTTGGAGACAAAAGTTAGGAAGGTAAGGTGGGGATGGTTTGGGGCATTTTCAGAGGAGCAATAGTGGATACTTCGGGCAAAGGATTTTGAAGATGGAGCTGGCAGGCAGGAGGGAAAGAGGAAGACTTCAGAGGAGGTTCATGAATGTAGTGAAAGAGGACATACAGATGGCTGGTGTGACAGAGGAGGCTGCAAGGGATCAGGTGAGATGGGAGCTGATGATCCATTGTGGCAACCTCTGAAGACAGCAGCTGAAAGAAAAAATACAAATATTGGATAAATTGGATAAGGAAAAGAAAATGGATGGATATTAAAATCTGAAAAATGGTCAGGCGACTCACTCACATGTTATTTGGCATTTTGAAATCTGAGGCAATATTTGAACATGAATATCTCAAAAACTATTAAAGATAAAATCCTTACATTTTCACTTTATATCCGGACTCTGTGCAGGCCAGTCAAGTTCTTCCACACCAGCCATATTCTTCTATGTATTTATGGGCCTTGCTTTGTGCACTGGTGCACAGTCATGTTGGAACAATAAATGGCCATCCCCAAACTGTTGCTACAAAGTTGGGAGTGTGAAATTGTCCAAAATATCTTGGTATGCTGAAGCTGAGCCTCACACCACAATGCCCGAAACTTTACACTTGGCACAATGCAGTCAGACAAATACCATTCTTTCTGGCAATGGCCAAACATATCACAGTACCACGCTTCACTGAGCTCCTGAAAGCGACCTGTCCTTTCACAAATGTTTGTAGATGCAGTCTGCATGCCTAGGTGCTTTATTTTATACACCGATGGCCATGGAAGTGATTGGAACACCTGAATTCACTGATTTGGATGGGTGAGTGAATACGTTTGGCAATAAAGTGCATGTCCAAATTTTGAACCAAAATTTTTGGCAAATTGGACATGGTCAAACAGAAAATTTGATGATTTGAGATGGAATGATCCACCAACTGGTTTATAATTGCCAATTAACCTAACATGCATGTGATTGTGAGAGGAAGCTGGAAAGAACCCAAACATGGATATGGAGAACATGCAAACTCCATGCAGAACGTCCCCAGCTGGGCGCCATGTTGGACGCCCAGCTCCTATCCCCAACACTAACCACCGCACTGTGCTCCCCATTTTTTGCCACAAAAAATATTTTCGTCCATTTCATTCGCTCTATTGTGGCACTTGAGGCGGCAAGAATCGTCACCGTTGTGTTTCGTCAGTATTGAGGTCACTATTATTTAACAGAATTACTCAGGCTTTTTTTCAGGGATTCATTGAACTTTGAAAAACAAGGAACCTTTCTGGAATTTTAACTGATGACTAATATTCAGATCTGCCCCAGTTGTGTGAATTCATTGAAAGGTATGCACAAAGCAAGCAAATTATTGCAGAACGTGGCAGTATTCATTTGATCTCTGTTATCTTGTTGCAATAATTGTTGGAGGCCACATTATATCTAGACAAATCAAAAAGCTGCACAGCTCTCATTTAAAAACAAAGTTATATGTCAAGTACAGACTTAAAACAGAGGCAGTAGCAAAGTTTTAAGCAGAAGTAATGTAACTTGTTCGATCAGTGGTTAATCAGTTCAAACCTGTCAACTCAAGAAGTCCTGACCTCAAAATTCTTCTCACTCTGTTTGCTATCAAATGCATGATGAAGCAGAGATGCAGATGGAGGTTTACTGTCTGGTGCTTGTGTGCTGTCTGAATAACAGATGGTTTTATAAAGAAATGTTGGGGAAAAAATGTTCAGAGTGGTCTGAAGCCTGAACTTTTGGCCTGCTGAGATTATTTTAACTCAGATTTACTTCATTATTTCGAACCAGGCACTTTACTTTGCTGGTACTCTTTTTTCCCTTCAGAGCTGCTTAAATTCTTTGTGGCAACAAAGGTGCGTTATTCCAAAATTCCTCTACATCCCTGAGGTGCTGTTTTGGATTGGATTGACATCTGGTAACTGTGGAGGCCATTTGAGCAAAGAAAACTCATTGTGATGTTCAAGAAACAAGGTTGAGATGATTTGAGCTTTGTGATGGAAGCAGCCATCAGAAGATGGCTATATTGGTGTCATAACGGGATGGATGTGGTCAGCAACAATGCTCAAAAACAACGCTCCCATGCTATTACACCACCACTATCGACCTGAACTGCTGATTCAAAGCTGCATGGATCCATATTTTGATGTTGTGTTTGCCAAATTCTGACCCTGCTACATTTCAGAAGACCAGGCATTGTTTTTTTTTTTTTTTTTTTGATATTCTGTTGTCCAATTTTGGTGAGCATGTGCAAATTGTAGCTTCAGTTTGTTGTTGTTAGCTCACAGGAGTGACACTGTGTGGTTTTCTGCTGCTGGAGCTCTTCTGCTTCATACTTTTGTTGTAACAAATGTTTGTTCTGCTTAGAGTTGCCTTCCTTTCGGCTCGAAGCAGTCTCTTTGTACGTCCATGAAACAGGGAAAAGTTGGTAAATTATTTATTATGTACTAATTTCTGTTTTAAAATATCAATTCTGAACAATAATAAAAAAAAAAGTTACATCTTTCAGCTCTAGTGTAATGTTCATCTGGGGTTTGGGGATGGATAAACCGTTGCTCTACCACAACATGAGACTCAACAGCAATGCCCAGAGTGAAAGATGTCCTTTTGAGACACAGGCCTCTTCTGGATTCTTTCAGATCGAGCTGGAAAAAAGCGTTCTGTCGGACCACGAGCTGCGCCTGCTGGAAGATGCAGAGAGGATGAGTCGTAAGCAGGCGGACAACTACGATTCAGATGAAGAGGACAGCCACAGGGGCCAGGAGATAATGATGGCTCAGGACTTGGAAGACATCTGGGAGCAGAAAATGAAGCGCTTTCAGCCAGCGCCAAGAGTCAGAGGTCAGTTTAGGCGATGTATGATCAGTAAAGGAGTAGACCAGCATGTACACAGTATAAAAATATGGAAAATATACTCAAGCACTGCAAATGTGCCTGCTGAAATGTCTGTAATTTAATGTGATGTATTGTAGTATTCAGCGTTTAGTGGCGCTCCAATCATTAATCAAGTAAAACAGAATGAGGATGAAAATTAGATTATCTGAGGGAGTCTCACGGAGCTGGGTTTAAATGAAATTACCAGAGAGCGAATAGCCTTTAATGTATTTTTTGATATTTAGAAAATCTATTTGCTCCAGAATTCTAAATTTGCATTTTGCTCCCTGTGACATTTGAAAAGTTGGTGTGAGTTTCGCAGACAACGACAGAGCTGTTGTGAAGCTGCTGACTGCCTCCTGTCTCTGGTTCAGCCGATGTAGATAAGGACTTGACCTCAGCGGAGCGCCGCCTGGCCGACTCCCTGGTTCTTCTGGCCGAGCAGGAAGTGGGTGATGAGAAGCTCTGGCTGCTGCCTCAGACTCGGTGGCAGGAGGGGGAAACGCTGCGACAGACGGCTGAGAGAGCCCTCACCTCCCTGCCAGGTAACAGAAGTTTTCAGGCTTCTAAGCACCAGAATTATTTAACTAATTTAATCCCCTAACAGCGTTTTATGGATTTTATAAATTAATTCAGGTGTACTTCAAACTTGAATGGGTCTATGACAAATTTCTTTTCTTTTTGATTAATCTGCCCTTATTTTCCTGATTAAATAATTTTTCTCTAAACTGTAATTAGTGCTGGTTTATTACTAAGGCATCAGCACTATCGACACCGTGTTAGCAGATAAACTAAACGGGGATGTAAATCGTAGTTAATTCCCTTCATATTTGATGCTTTATGATGGAAAAGACTTTATTTTCATGATTTTTGGAAAGCCTTTATATTTTGGCTAATTGCAGCCCATTTTAATATTAAATGAATTGTAAATTCGAAATAGCTGAACAAATAGTACTTATTTTAACCCCCAAATATCTTCAGATTTTGTACAGCCCAGTCAAACTACACTAATTATAGATGGAGCATGTCCCAATACCCACACCCTGTCTAATTCAGTATTTCTTGTACAGTTAAGCACACAGCTTTCTGGGAATCGAAACATTTGTCTCTTTAGTAGTATTCTCATGTCAAGAAGGATGAAAAGAATTTCTGATATTCAAGGTCAAAGTCTTAATTATGCCAAAGCATCTCAATCTGATTGAATTCTGGACTTTGACTAGACCGCTCTAAAACCTTCATTTTTTTTGAGGTATTCAGAGGGGGACCTGCTGGAGTGTTCTCAGTCATTGTGCTGCTGCATAACCCGAGTGGGGTTGAGCTTCATGGCAAAAACCGATGGTCGAACATTCTCTGGATTTTCTGGCAGAGAGCAGAATTCATGGTTGCATCACTTACAGCAAGTCGTCCACAGACCCATCACACGGCCACCGTCCAGGGAATATTTTCCCAAAAGTCTTAGGGTTCAACGATGTTTTTTTGTTTTTTTCTGGTCAGCAGTTGTTTTCTCCTTGGAACTCTCCCATGGATGACATTTTTGCCCCGTCTCTTTCTTGTTGTTGAATCATCAGTGCTGACCTTAACTGAGGCGAGTGCGGCCTGTAGTTCTTTAGATGTTGTTTCTTTTCGTTGCTGATCTGTGGCAAATACTTTTTCATAGCATTGTGCATGGGTATTAAGACAGCTCCAGTCTTTGGACAGCCTCGTGTAGCATGAGGCACAAAAATTTGTGCTGTTTGTTAAATATGTTTTTATCAGCTCTGAACTTCCCACATTTAAACAAGTAACCCAAAGTGCAAGTGTGTGTGGGATATTTAAGCACATTTTAAAATAAGCGTTAAGGGCAGGATTTGAGGTACTGTTAATATCCAAAATTATTGTCCGCATGCTTCATTTGCTGCATTCTTACTGTATTTGCATCCTGATCTCTTTTGTTATAATGATCCAGCTTTATCCTAAGGATCTTTAAGTCTGATGTGATCATTCATAAATT
The DNA here is from genome assembly GCA_015107715.1 of Tylochromis polylepis. Lineage (NCBI taxonomy): Eukaryota > Metazoa > Chordata > Actinopteri > Cichliformes > Cichlidae > Tylochromis > Tylochromis polylepis. The sequence continues at coordinate 7,391 of VVHJ01017869.1, forward strand.
CATTATCCACAACAATAGGTTCACTGTAAATCCCCTCTGAAACCCCGACAACACATTTGCATACACCTCGCAGAGCAGCGCTTGGCCCCAAGCTGTCATCTCCGCTAAGACGTCCGCTGATCTCAGCCGTAGATTAGAGTCTGTTTCGGAAATAATAAGCAGACGATTTGACCAAAGTTAAGGGTGAGAGGTGAAAGCTGATGACTAATGGCAGAAATATTCCCAGTCACCCAGTAATGATCCCTCACATTAAATATATTAACTGTCTGATTCTCAACTTGTATCCACGCTTTAAGCATTTAAATAAGAGTCCACAGACTGACTGCATTAAACCATTTCACAACATTTCTCAAGCTATTAATGTGTCAACTCCATCAATCACTTCTTAAGCCTTTCCCCTGACAATAACATTTGGTAGAGGGTTTTATTTAAGGTGTCTTAGAGGAGCAGAAGTTGATCCATTTTTAATATAGCTGGACTCAGTGAGAATCTCTTAACATGGCCGTGTTGTGCCTCACTCTGCACATTGAGCCAGCAGGGACCGCGGGGATTTACACGACATGATATTAGATTAAAAAGTGGGTTGTTGTCGCAGCAGAGAAGCGAAACAGAGTATGAGGGTGATGTAACACTTTAATTAGAGGAGTCAGACACTGATGATCCACAAGAATGCTGCACCATTAGAAAGTGTTAAAAGCTGCATAAAGGTCAGCAACATCTGCACTTTTACCCGCCTTTTGTTTCCATCTGCATGAGCTCACAGCCTGTTTTCCTACCTGCAGCAGCTGGTTTCAAGGCGACTTTCCTTGGCAACGCCCCCTGCGGAGTGTACAAGTACAAACTGCCCAAAGCCATTCGGACGGAGAACTCAATCGGGACAAAAGTATTCTTCTTCAAAGCCATCCTGGCAGATGGGGCCCCTCCCAAAACCAAAGAAGCTCCTTTTCTGTGGGTGAAGAAGAGTGAACTGCAGAAATACCTCAAACCAGCGTACATGATGAAGGTCGAACGCTTCATCCTAGACTTGTGACACTTAAAGTTATACAGGGACACTGACTTACATTTATGAGCCCCAGAAAGTTACCTTTATTGCTTATCTGTCATCTTGTATCTCAAAATATCTTGTGACATGTCTGTATATTTCATTCTACAAATAAAGTGTTTTTTCACACGTGAACCAAAGTAATATCTACTTGACTGTAATGTTGTCCTGAGACTATGTGATATTTTTGTCTGTTAGGAGTATCTGCCTGGGACAAGCTTCAAGTAGTTCAGGGTAGATGTTACTTAAGTTAATTTTCATTAGTTATAGTACCTGATCAGGAATGTCATGGGGATGGAGGTGCTAGGTGGCAATTTGCTGGAAAAGTAATGCAAATTTACAAGCATGGAAACTGACGCTGTGTGTATGATACTGGCTGTCTTCATGGTTCCACCTCGCTACACACTAGCGTCATCTGTGGGTTGTCAGTCCCTACAGTCGTACATATCATGCCAGGACTAAGATTTTTTTTTTTCTTTTGGATGCAATACTTGAGATGAATCAAAAATGGTTGTGTTGTGGTCACCAGTTATCTTCCAAACCCCAACCTGTCACTAGTAGTCATCTGGATTGGCTCATTTTGTGCCCAAACTCTGTGTAAAACTTCTGAGAAATGCTCTTAAGAACAGACCTAAACATAGGCCAATGAGATAAAACTATCTTCTTCTGGGTTTGATTCCTGCCCTACACATCATGACCACTTCATCCCTCTAGGTAATACTATGTAATCAAGCCAAAAATGAAACGGGGGGGGAGACAATCAAAAAAGCTTGAAAGTAACTTACAAAACAAAGTGCAATTCTTCAGTGTTGATGCAAGTATTAAAATGAGGGCTATGATCTACCCACAGTGTCCTCCCTCAAGTACTATATCAGCCAATAGTAGGCCTCCAGAGATGATGTGTCATGTCATTTATCACAGCTTGATAGCCTACACAGCTACAGACTGTCCTAATTAAGATTGCCCGTCATTCAATATGAAGAAGAGGATAGACACGGATTTCGTGGGTGCTGCAGGGAATATTTAGAGCCCAAACATTTGTCTAATAAATAAGTATGAACGCAGCAGAAGACTTAGTAGAAAGTCTTTAATTTTGATTCCGCCACAAAGTTCATCATAGAAGCAAGAAAATCTCACATGGGGCCCAGTTCTTTTTTTTTCTTCAGCAATGTGTTTATTTATTTATTTATTTTTTATTCGAATATGAATATGAAATACGACTTCATACAACCACTAAATCTTTTGGGGCGAATGTAATTATCCTCGCCACAAACACACAGACATGCATGCACACATAGTGCTTTGCAAATGTAGACAGGTGTGTGGAAAAAAAAGAGATGGAGTTCAAGAAGGACATTTATCTCAAACAGTCTCAAACCAATAATTTCTTTCAACCATTGGGTGAAATTCTCAACTTTGGAAGTGTTGTTTGCTTGGTTGCTAAATCATTTTAATGCAACCTTGCCTCTCTTTCTAGTTTAGAACTTTCTAAATAGCACAGTTTGGAGTTTCTTTTCTTCCAAAATTCATCCCAAAACACACTCGCGGGATTCAGCCTTGTGCAGAAAGTTTTGAACGTGCGCAGAATTATTGCTGAAGCACATCTGAGCTATTTAAGTCCAGAGGGTTATAAATTAATTAAAATTAATTTATCAATAGTGTGAACATGTGTCCCATGCATATTTAAAGAGGTGACTTCTCCAGACAAAAGACACAAAAGAGGACAGAAGATTAAATCATGCATGCATGTGTGTTGACTCAGTGATAATATTAAATGAGAATTTTTATTTTTTATCAGCAAAAGAACAAATATTTGAAACAGAGAGCAAAACAGGAACCTTTCTGTAATATATTCCTTTACACAAATGACAATTTTTGCACCACAAAATTAAACTGAAATGGCCCACATTCAAAATTTCCTTGCAGAAATATTCCCAGACTCTCCACTTAATGTTTCCTCTCTTCCAAGTGAAAACATTCATTTCATTCCTTTTTTATACAGACGACAATTTTATATATTTAGATTTGCCAATTCTAAATTTTGCTATTCATCAACTTCCTAATGCAAAACAATCTGGGCTGTTTCTCCACATTTCTGTGCTATAGCTGAGATTCAGCCTTTGATTATAACATGTAAAACCATTTAGAACACAATTTTAATATTTCATATATACATTATAAACAGTCACTTAAAGTTTAACTTTAATCAACTTCACCCAGTGCGTACCATGACTTATGCTGTATATAAACATACTGATATTGAACACTGATATGAGACAACATTCAAATCATGACATGTTTTTTGCATTGCATCTACCACAGCTAGTGAGAGTGGTAATTAAAGATCACATGCAATCACACAGTCAAAGAAGTTTTATTTTTAGTTATGCATGACTTTAGTTTTAATGGTCAAACCTAAATTTAAGATGTCCAAAACCCCTCAACTGTAAAAGTGCTAATTTCAACATTTAGTAGTCACAGCTGATTTGTAATTCAATTCCTTCTTCCTTCAAATTGGCAAGGCAAACATTCAAGATAGCCGCAATGAAATTCTTCCCAGGACAAATCCTGGCACGTTGTCATTCATGTGTGTTCGGCTTTCAATTTCAGATATCCATAATTTCATTTTTGATATCCAGAATGTTCATTCTGACTCATCATTAATGGGAACAACTCTCATTTCGGATATCTACAAAGTTTCACTAGACATTTTACTTCATATATCAAAAATGAAACATTTCTCCTGATATCTGTAATGTAATCTTGAGTGTTCATAATAGACCATGACTAGTAAAAATGACATTAAAAGGGAAAACCTAAACCCTGCATAGTGAGGGGGATCCAGTGGCTCTGTTATGCTGTCATGGTTTTGGTTCACCCATCCCCCGAGTGGAAAGGGACTGCAAATCAATACAAAGTGGTTCAGACTGATTACCTTTATCTTATGATGAAGCATTTCTATCCTGATGTGAGTGGTCTCCAGGACAACAATACCCTCAGCCATAGATCCACTGATGAATATAAACACGATAAAGCACACGTTATGTTCTTCAAAGTCACTGGATCACAACTCAGCTGAACATCAAGAAATTTTGGATTGATATGTTAGACAGCACTCTTCACCATCAGCATCATCATGAAAACACCACACGAGGGAGTATCTTTTGGAAGAATGGTCTTGGAGAATCAATGCCAAAACTTACTTATGTTGCACATGGAGGTGCAAAACCTCATTCAAACACTTTATGCTGGTCTTTCCTTTAATTTGTCATTTGTCTGTGCTTGGTCCCTGTGTTTGTGTGTTCTAGGGACGAAGTATTTTCGCAATTTCATTCAAACAAATAATTACATAGTTATCTTTTTGGTAATGTCTGCACTGACTGGACACTTTGCTAGTTACACCTTGCTAATATTGGATTGGACTTGGGATAAACATGCTTGGGGTTTTCCATAATGCACTGAGTATTTGTTCTTCAATCAATGAATGAAATTACATTTAATTAATTATTTAGATATTTAATTAATTGAGTTTTTTGTTAATTAATGACACATTTAATTAATTATTTAATGACATGTTTATTTGATTCATTTGGGCACTTGAGGACCTCCATATCCCACAGCGTGCCTTTGTCCTGTCTTTGTCCCCTCACCTTTAACAGATTTGGCGCTATATAAATAAAATTTAGCCGTCAGAATGGCCTTAATTCTTCATGGCATAGACTCAACAAGATTCTGGAAACACTCCTCAGTGATTTTGATCCTTATTGACATGTTAGCGCCACACAGTTGCTGCATGAATTCTCCGTTCCACCACACCCAAAAGGTGATGCCTTATACGTACAGGGAACTGTCATGTTGAAATAGCCATCAGAAGATGTGCACACTGTTGTCAAAAAAGGATGGGCATGGCCAATAAAAAAATTATATTTAATTGGTCCTATGGGGCCCAAAGTGTGTCAAGAAAATATCCCCCCACACCATTATGTCACTACCAGCAACCTGAACCATTGATACAAAGCATGAATGATCCATGCTTTCTAACCCTACAATCCGAACGTTGCAACAGAAATCAAGACTGATGAGAAAGAGCAACTTTTTTACAATCTTCTGTTATCCAGTTTTGCTAGGTCTGTGCATATTGTAGCCTCAGTTTTCTGTCCTTAGCTGAAAGGAGTGACAACCAGGCGTGGCCTTCTGTTGCTGCAGCCCATCTGCTTCAAAGTTCAGTGTGTTGTGCTTTAGAAAATGCTGTTCTGCATACCTTGGTTGTAACTACTGGTTATTTGAATTACTGTCAACTCCCTTTCAGCTCGTAGCAGCCTGGGCATTCTCTTTTGACCTCTGATGTTCACCCAGAGAACTGCCTATCCCTAGATATTTTCTCTTTTTTTCGACTATTCTCTGTAAACTATAGAGATGGTTATGTGGGAAGATCCCAGTAGTTCAGCAGGTACTGAAATACTCAGACCAGTCTGTATGGCACCATCAACCATGCTATGTTTAAAGTCACTTAAAATCACCTTTCTTCACAATTTCTGATACTCAGTTTGAACTTCAACAGGTCGTCTCCACGATGTCTGCATGCTTAAAAAAGTGGCCAGTGAGGGTAATTTGATTAGGCTGGGGTTTTGGTGCCAATCCCATATTATTGAACTGTGAGTAGCTGCTCTCTCAGCTGGGTATCCTTAACCTTGTCAGGATGCTACTGGAGCAATATCACACCAGGTTCTAAGTCTCTTAAGGATTTTACATTCGTAGTTGTAAAAATAAGTGTAAAAGCTGGTGGGAGTGACTTGCAGTTGGCCGTTTTACAGAGGTGGAGACACATTTCCCAACAAAGACAAAATGTTTTGGAAAGATATGATCAAAACACCCACACAACATGAAAAAGCCATGACACAACAGATTCAGTTTAAATACAGCTCAGTGCCCACTCACATCAGTAATTTGTTCTAATGTTCACATTTACTGCATTCATGGCACCTATTTTTAAAGAAGGGTTTGACATGACACACTAAAGACCTGCTACTGGCTGACTCATGCTGTGTTCAATTCAACTCAGAGGTCACAAATTCCAAAGTTAGACGTGCCAAATTTTGAGCACAAAGCTTTTCACTGCTGATTATGCCAGATGAAAAAATACAAAGGAAAAAAAAAAATTAACAGCAAGCAGCTGAATATTAGTAGAGCTACATCAGTAGATTTCATGCATCAACAAAACAGAAGAGATTATATAATAGCTCTAAGAGGCTATAACACACTACAAGCACCATATTTGTTTCAGATACACAGTTTTCCTTTAAAGCTTAGCAAAAGTTCATGTTTTGCATGCGGATGCTGCTATCTGCTTTTTGAAAAAGTGCGGATGCATCACATTGGCCTTTAATTATTGGGGTCTGACTTGACGAGCTGTTTCACTGTTTTTTCTCAAGAGGAGTTCAGAAATTTCCAAGTTGAACTGAGTACAGAAACATTACTTAATTACAGGTTATGATTCACGATTTAGTCCTGCTGTGTTCACAGTATTTTTTAGACCTTTTTTTTTGTCAGGCCCAGCCATCATTCAGAAATTCACTCACATGTTTCATAAATGCTTAAAAATGGGTCCTTGAAAACTGAGCACTGATTTGTGTTGCTGCAGTGCTGAGTGCACTCTTGATGCTGAACTGTGTGGGTCTGAAAGGCCCGCTGGAGATAAACTGATGAGCTTCAGATTAAACCAGGCTGTTCTGTCTAGCAGTAGATGGCAGTATTTGCACATCAGCCTCTGAGATGACTGTGAGAAGCAGTGTAATTAGGCCTGTGTGGTGACCTCAGAGGGGGACTGCAGAGTTTTTCTGATCAGTTTGGCTTCCTCTAACACATACTGAAAATATCCATCATATCAGGCTAATGTTCCTTTGGAATAGCTTGAACAATTCGTCTTAGGTAAGAGCATTCTGATGTTCCTGACCCATTCACTGCCTGCAACCAGCCTGTTCTTTCTATTTGTGTCTACTAGGACGGGATGTTATTAATGTTGTAGACATTGCCATTAGATTTTTCCATCTTTATTTTCAGGATTTGTTGAAAGCCAGCGGCCTGAGCTGTTTGTGAGAGTGCCTGAGTGCTATGCGAACCTGCTCTGACAGTTGAGATGAGAGATGCGAAGGTCAGGGCAAGCTAAATAAGGCCGTTTCTAACTGTTGGACAATTCAGTTTGCACACAGAACCTCAGTGTTCTGAAGGACTGACAACAACCCACTGCTACCCTCAGCCCAGTTGTAGTATTTGATGTCAAATCAATCACAGGCACAAAAAGAGAAACAGTGGATGCTTCTATCTCTAAGGGAAGTCACATGAAAGATCTTTATGCTGCTTGTGTTGAAAAGCCCTTAGAGATCAGGAAAAGCTGACTTAGGAAACAAAAGTTGCCAGTCTGAATCCAGAAACCATCGTAGCATTGCTAGTGACCATAAAACTCTTTTAGTCACTTATGAGTCATTTTTGTTCCCCAAACAATGCCAAGGTGCCCGCAGACTAAAGCAGTAAACTACCACTTGTTGTTGAGGCAGTCTGGGACATGGATGAACTCTGAATTCAAAACAAGTGAGCACAGTGAAAACAGCTGCACGATGTCTTCCATGTTACTGGAGCAATCACTGGAATTAGGGTGACTGCTGAATTAGGAGGGTCTGGGAGGATCTAACTAAAATGTAGAACTGAGGTGCATTATTTAAAGTGTAAAAATAAAAGTCTGAGTATTTCCACCTCGCAGCATCTTGTGAGTCTCAATACTTTATGGAAGCATTAAACAAAAACTTGGGAGCCTTCAGGAAAAGGATTTGAATATTGATGAATAATTAATTAATAAAAGGAATGATTAATAATAAATTTTCCAAATAACACAATCTCTCACGGGTATTATTAAAAGGGTACTCAAGCAATAAACCTGCTATTATTGTGTTGAGCCCTGTCAGGGTATGGACAGGTTATGATGTGGGCCCTCTCTGGGTCCACCTGGTGCATCGAGCAGATGGAGATCAACTAAGACCTGGGCGGTGTCACTAAACAGTTTAGTCTGTAGTCAGGTTTCTTGAGCCATTCCTTGATGTGTGAATGGCACGCTGTCCAGTTCGAGGAAAAAGCTGCTGTGTGTACGTGGTTGATCAAAAATGTTTAACAGATAGATCCGCGTGAATACCGATGACCAATATTATTCATGTCACCTGATTCCAGACTGATAAACAAAGAAGAAAATGGTTTTCAACAGTAGGTTAGGTTCCCCAAAAAGTGCATTCTACTTTATATTCCCACGCGCCAATTTTCCTTGCCTGGTTAATAACCATTTTTCTCAGCTGCCACACCTAAGTTCATAGGTCCCTTGTTCTAATTTGTAGTCTTTAAAACTAATTTTACAATCCTGATCACTGGCATCACTTAAAAATACCTCCAGACACAAAAGAGACATTATGAGTGAGTGCAGTAGTTTCCACATTAGTTAGTTAACTGTCTTGTATCGTATCAGACATGCAAATTTCAGAACACCTGGAGAGGCAGAGGTGGAAGATCATAACTTTCCTCCAGTAAAGAGTCTCACTTACTCATCTTGCCAGAGGCTAGCCCACAGTCTTGCTCTTTATCCAGACACAAAGATAGCACCGGGATAACAAAAATCAAAGAAAAGGTCTTGCAGTTTTTCACCACTGGAAACGGGAAAAGAGAGACAGAAAACGTAGCGGTTCGTATCTCAGAGGTGGCCGATGGCAGCTTTTCAACCCCTGCTGCAGGTTTTGAAACTGCTGCACACAGAGCAGGAGATGTTACTACTGCCGCTACACTGTTATATTCACACTGGCCTCGTTCTGACTGGGGATTTCAAACTGATTCTAAAGCAGCCGCTGAATTTTTTTAACCTTATTCTTTTGGTCCTTTGAAGTTCAATGCACAGAGCGAAGCACTGCCAGGCTGAGGGGCTCAGATCCATTGGGGTGACCTGGTCTAATAATAGTACACTCACTTGTGGCACTTTCAAGCACTATCAGGGGTAAAAGCCTCCACCAAATGACATACTTCATCTTCATCTTCAGTGACACCCGTGGCAGATTGGATGCGACATTATGCTTACATGTTGCACAACAATGCTTATTTAAATAACTGTGAAAAAAAAAAAAAACCATGTGCAGATAAACTGCCAGCAGTTTGGCAGGGCAGTGAAAATGTGCTCACAGCAAATAGCACACAGTCAAACTTCTCCTCTCTGACTCGTCAGTGTCATCTCCAGTTATAAACAATGCCTGGCTCCAGAAGACATCAGCCATCTGCGGAAAACAGAGCAGCTCTGGAGTCAACCTGACTTAGTGAGGATAAAGGGCAGCTTCACATCTCCACTCAAATAAAATAACAGCAACCCTCAGCTGTGTTTACACACTGCTGCCTTTTTTTCTATTTTATGCAAATCTCTTATGACTGAGTGGGATGTAAGCAGACCAGCCATTCACAGCAGCTTACCAAAACATTTGATAAAGAAGCTTATTAAGACTCTTTATTTAACACACAATAAAGGCACAGAAACACGAAGGTAAAGGAGTGTTGCCCTGAGCAGGGCTTCTGGATCCCGACTGAGATGGACCACCTTAAGCACCTTAACCACCACCCTCCTTCATTCTGCTCTCCCAGCATGCACCTCTACCAGCACTGCACTGTATTTCTTACCCTTAATCATTAAGTGACAGTCAGCTAAGCACACACTTCTAGCCCCATCCTGCTTTGCCTTTATGCAGCTGCAAACAGTGAATCAGATGTCTGCTGAGGGAGTTTTTCCTTTTTGTTAACCACCATTAAAGTGCATTCACTCACCACTGCTTACCTAAGCATCTTATCGAGTGGTGCAAGGCATACAGACATATAAAGATAAATAAACAGACAGAACTTACGCATTAGTCCTCCACCGGAGCCAGCCAGGCCACTTACTGCACTGAGAACAATCCACTATGAACAAGTGCGATAATGTGTGATTTAAAGAAATACACTGCTATTGAACTAAGAAGCCTCCCAGGCGGAGAGATAAATGACCTGATAACATTTCTTGAAGCCAGTATGAAACGTGATCAGGGTAAAACAATATCTGACCTTGAAACTAACAAATGTCAAGGTCCCCGCTTCTTGTTTAGAGTTTGTGAAGTTCTGGTTCCTGTTTTGATTTTATTCTTATTCCTTCTTGTGCTTCTAGTGTCCTCGGATTCTCCTCTCCGTGTTGTTTATGTGTTTTCGTCGTCCTGTGTTTCCTGTGCACTCTGTCTTTATCTCCCCTCCTTTGTGATTGCTTGTCCTGCATTAATTGTCTCCAACTGGGCCCTGTTCATGCTTGTCTCCCCTCCTGTTATCAGTCCTCTCTGTTATTATAGTTCTGTCTTCTACTTTGTCAGGATGTCTGTTTATTCTCCCTGCATGTGATCTGGATTCCAGGGCCCTGTACTGTGAAACAAATTCAACATACCCAGGGTATCTTTTCATTATCTGTGATCACTTACCCTAACACTGGATATTAACTTGATAAGTCAACCCAGGGTTTTCCCTGTGTGTTCCCATGAAAGGGGTGGTGTTAACAGCATCGAACCAATCACAGGTATTAATGAATGTACTGCAGCTGATTTTCCAAAGGTATAATACTTATAATATTAGAAAAATATGAAGCAGTTAAACACACGGTTCAGACTAAAAGCAACAGAGCAGCAACAATACAAACAAAGGAGTGTGCAATAGTTTAGCACTGAAAATGCTTTATGAAAGTTTGAGCTTGAAATGTTTTAGTCAGTAAGATTGGAGACACTATAGCCACTATATCAACAGAGTTTAGTATATTTGAAGGCAGCATGAAAAGCCAGCAAAAACACTGACTGTAAGATGACAGACTTGTTAATATCACAGCTTTGTCTTTCAGACACAGGAGAGCCTTGAGCATTATAAAGAAAAATTTCATTCAATACATGTTTAAAAGACCGTTTTAAATTTTACTCTTTCAGCTTTAGCCTCAGTGATGTTTAATGATCTCAGAGGAAAAAATAAATATAAAAACAAACTCGAAACATAGGCTTGGACTAGGCTACATGCTAATTTGAAGTCCACAAGATCAAAAAGGTGTCCTGTTTTGGGGTCATGTGTTAATGCTTAGCCTATGGAACAATTCAACTGTTGTGAAAATTGTTTGCAGCCAACCGAAATAAAGTCACATATAGGAATCTATATTTACTACTGTTGCTCATTGGGGAAAACACAAAGACATTAGATGTTATTAAAAAATGTTATTAAAAAAATGCCATGGTAACTTATGCCGTGAACATAACCTGCTCCGGAGCAGTTACCATGGCGATCTACGCTGGTAAAAAGTGATCCAACTTCGTCATCCTGAAAACCTAGGGTTAACCCTGAAGTTACCTGGACAAGATGAAATCCTGCTTCGTAGTACAGGCGTACTAGTACATTGCTTCCTTATGCCCTGTTTGTTTACCTGTTTGTGGACTGTTTGTGTTTCCTTTTTTTTTTTTTTTTTTTTCCCTACAGGCCAGTAAAAG
>VVHJ01017869.1:19005-31426 GCA_015107715.1 Tylochromis polylepis
CTCTGTGTCCTGCCATGTGGATCCTCTCATCACCTCATTTGAAATGAGATGAAAATCCATGAATGAACATTCATGGAGCTGCACTAAAAGAAGGATGGTAAAGGGGAGGCTGGGTTTCAAAGTTTTGATGATGCAGAATCAGTTTAGCAAGCTGGCATATGATTTAAGGCAGCATGAATCAACTAGTTTTAGTCTGTGCTTGTAATGTGTCTGATCAGAGGTTGGCGTATTTATAGAGTGCAGATTTCTAGCAGCAGCAATATTTATCAGTGTTGGGCAGGTTTAGTAAGCTGTTCTAACCAGAACAAAAGACACGGAATTGAAGATAACTGCTCCCCTCGTCCTCTTATCATGCTGCTCATGAACTGCTGATAAATGAAAGATTCAGTTGAACATTTTTTTCCTTGTTGTGTTTGCAGGCCACAACATGTTTCTAGGGGCCACCACTGGCCTCCAGGCCACACTTTGAGGACCCTAGTTTTGAAAGATTAATTTTACTATTGTTCTTTGGTCACATTGCAAACCTATTCCAAACCTTTACAAGTTAAAATGAACTCGTGTATTTGTTAATAAAAGAATAACACTTGCAGGTATAGTTTGATCAGGCTTGATTGACAGTGACTGTGGGAGTACGCAACATCTCTGTTCTTCTACCTGTAATCCATCCACTTCAAACCAGTGAGTGAAGGCTTAAATCTTTCCTGTGAAAGAAGTGAAGCTGGTCTAACTTTGGCAGAAAATGTCATGTCATAGCTTACAGTATGAAGTTGATTAAGAGAGTATGTGTGTAGGAACCCCATAAATCTGGACTAAAGGTTTAGACAACCTTGACAAAAGACAAATACTTTAAAGCACTCGTGTCATCAAAATTATGAGACGGCATGCTTTAATTTCCTCTTTTTTCCCTCATTTTAAACGGTCATTTTGTCAGGTGTTTCTACTTCAGCTGTCAGCTTTCCAGCCTCGGCTATCGACTGCAGCTCTATTTAGACAATATGAAACAAATGCAGTAAGCACTGTACTTTTTTAACTGCCAGGATGGCAGACTGGGGAAGGAGGAGGAAGAGGTGGGGCGGGGTGTTGTAGACTGTGATGGCTAGGATCTGTGAGCGAGCGGGAGGTGACGTGAGCCATCTGAACCTTTAGTCTACCATCCATCAGAGCCAGAGAGACACCAACAAGGGCAGGCAAACAGAGATAAACAAAGAAATGTATTGTGCGGCGACCCATTGCTCTCTCTACGGTCTGTCCTGACGCAGAGATGTGATTTCTCTCCATCCAGTGGCTGGGAAAGCATCTTCATCTCCAATCACACACATGCCGTCAAAGTAGAATATGCTTTCCTGGATGAAAAGTCGTGGTGTTCTTCAGTGTCAGTGTGGCATAAGTGATTGTTCGGCTAGTCACAGCTTTCATCCCTGAAATAGACCTTTACAGTATTTGATGTATATTTGAATAACACACTGAAGCCTTATCTTCTCCTTTGTTCTGTGTAAATTATATCCCCATTTTGCAATAGTACAAAGCAAATGCATTTTAGAATAGTATTCAATAAGATGAACCGTTTGATACTGGGACAACATAATCGTCCTACAAAAAAGGCTTATATTTTCATATTTTATAATATCAGATTCCAGATCAGGGATTGGAAAGGATCATGTATCCAAATCAAAAAACAAGTTTTTGCTAACATGTGCACCATTTATGTTTAATAATGTTAGCTAGATACTGTGTAACTGACATTAATCAATGCTACCTCACAGAGATTTCATTCATTTGTAACTGTTAACGCCTCTTTTGGAGTGGCTGAGATTCAATATGAAAGTAACCCGCCTCCCCTAAGAAGCAGAGCAAATATAACCCCAACCAAAATCATGAAAAATACAACTTGTCTCTCTGTATAACATCAACAAGAAATGGCAGCTCGCCCTACAAATTCCTGAAAGCTAACAAAATCCACTTTCATACATGCGCACCTCTCTGTTAATGTGACAGCATCTGATCTTGTCAGGTTTGTGTCTGAATGTGCACCCCCGTCACTTTTCGCAGTGGAAAATCTCCCCAGGTCAGACCTAGCAACAATTATGTATCACTTTCAACACAATGCAAGTCTGAATGCATGCAGTGACATTAACAGATGGGCATGTACAAGATTATGGATATACGCATCCCTCCTGCATCATTATTTGTTCAGCTTACTAAGCCAGCTGTACGGGAAATATACAGGTGGACCCAGAAAGCACAAATTACACAGGTACCATAATACAACTATATATGGCGCAATACGAACAGTTTCTTTTCCAGATGTAATGAAAATTGTTGGCAAAAATAAAGAATAAATGAATGAAAAGCTACATTTATGAGAGGCATCTGAGTCAACAGGAGGCGGCTTGGATGGTGGGTGTAAGAACACAATGATTCTCACACCAGAGGCTGGTGTTTGCAGCCATAGTTCTTTCTATGGTTTGGCTTAGACAATAACAATCAAGGTAATGCTGAGTTCATTACAGTTTTGCAAGAAAACATAATTGTTAGTGATCACTGCTGAAACATTCAGTATCAGTGTATTTACACGTATCATTATGTTGATAGTAAACAGAATCTGGCTGCAGTTATGCTTCTTTCCTTTCTCCTACACAAATATTCCTCATTGTAAAAAAGTACAGAGGACACTAGAACTATGTAACAGCTTAAATAGAAATATGTTTTGGGAAAAGACAAAGCAAAGTATGTTTTATATTTTAAATTTGGCAAAGTAGCCACTGTGTGCCTTTACGACAGCTTTGCACAATCTAGTCGAAAGTACACAGCTGGAATTGTGCCGAGGTATTGTTGGCATGGAGCGAAAACACCCTGATGCTGTAATAAGATGTATAATAGTGGTGCTCAGCTGAGTAAAATGAAAAGCCAGTCGAAAATATTCAATAACTTTAGCTCTACATTTGAAGTTTCTTCAAGTGTAGTTGCAAAAAATAAAACAAAAAACTAAGTGATGAAATTGCCCCAGGAAAGGAAGACCAAGAGTTTCCTCAGTTGCAGAGGAAAAGTTCATCAGAATTAGGAGCCTCAGAAATAATTAACACCAACTCCACCTTCCTAGGGTTCAAGCAGCAGGCGCATCTCAGCATTAGATGTAGGAAACGGTAAAGATGTTTGTTTTATGCCTAAGGGTCCGTAAAAGGAAGAGCTCGGCAGGTGGGACCTCTGTGGACAGGGGCTGTTCTGGTGCATCTGATGCTTGAATGATTTGGGATTCACAGAGTTTGGAGGCTAAATCACTTTGCTGTAGGTGTTTGTTGTCTTTCTCAAGCCAGTTCAGAGCAGTTTTTGCAGGGTGGTAGATGCTACTGTAATCTGTGTCATTGCCAACGATGTTTGGGTGGGTGGTAAATGTCAAAGTGAAATCTTTGTTTCCCAGAAGAACATTGCAACACTGCAACTAGGTGTACAGTGTTGTTCACTTTAGCTGTCACTGGTTTTAATGTGGTTCCTGATCAGTGTCTCTAATCATCGATCATGTGAGGATTATAAATAAGCATGAATTAGATTTTCTTCCAGACTTTATTTCTTAAGCTATAAAGTGCTTGTTTTTTTAAATGAGGTGAGCTTAATGTTGAAAAATGCAAATGTGCGAACATAAATTTATGAGAAATGATTTAAATGCCACAGAGTTAGTGTACTGTGATGCCTTTCCTCTAGTTGAAGCAATGCATTAAATCATCAGATTAAATGTTTCATATTTCACTTTTGGCTGTTCCTGCTTTGTATAAGTCCAGCTCGAGTGAGTCTGCATGTATCAGGAAAGAGTGAGAGATTGTCGGAATGGAACAGTTGGAGACGGCAGACGCTCCTCTTGCTTCCTCCTGTCCCAGTCTCCACTCTGCAGGAGGAAGCTTTAGTCCTCCACACCTCCGTCTCTCCTTCCTTCTCGCCTTCCCTCTTCCCATCTTCCCTCTTCATCTAAAACTGTGTTTCTGTCCCTTATTTGCATTACAAATATTGTCTCCTCTGCTGTGACTTTGTAAACCCTTTCACCCTTTGTAAATCTTTTCATGTATATGTTGTCATTCATACATTTGAACAACTGTTGCTATAAAATGGATATGCATTTGATAAAATATTAGCATCTTTTCCCCTTTCTATTTCTTTCCTCTGTGATTCCTTGTTCATTTCTTCCCTCTCATCCCTCTCTGCCTCATCCCCTATACACATACACAGAGATCCGTTCAAACTGTGTCTGGCAGGCAGACCTCCGGCCCGCAGGGTGAGTCCTCCTCCCCTCTTCCGAATGTCTGGATCTGCCGCCTCCTTCGTATTGCCCAGATCCTTCCCCTTCGTCCTGGGAGCTGTCACTCCAAAACAGACTGTAGAGTAGTTGTGGTAGTGTGGGGGTGGCAGTAGAGGATGGATGGATGGATGACAAATGGGGTGTTGGGTTTGGAGGTGGGGTGAGGAAAAAGAGAGTGTGAATGGACAGCAGGAGGTTTAAGGTCACATCCTGCTGTTTGGTAAAGATGGCATCATGTCAGGGAGAATGACCCCTTACGCTGACTTCCTCCATCACATCATCCACTCGCAGCACATGTCCTCCTCCCCTTTTCCAGCCTGCAGGCCGTTTGATTGGCTGGTGGGGTTAGTGGTTCACTACCACCCACCAGCTGGATGAGCGTCATCTCACACCCAGGTCACTGGTAGCATATGGAAAGAAGGCTGGAACAAGTTCATGGGTTCAGTGCTGTATAATAGTGCATAAAGAGAGGAGGAGACGGCGTTTGATCTAAAAGCTACAAATGTAGAACAACTGCCAAAACAAAATCAAATGAAGCCTAATCAGATAAGTGGTTTACAGTTTAAATATAAATATGTGTATGTGCATGTCTGAAGGTTTTCACACATACACTGACATGCACCATGTTCATTGATTTGTGTGGGTATTTTGTTGGCAGTGGCCTGTGAAGGGGCGAGTCCCCTTCTAAAGACCTTTCTGATGACGATCAATAGTCCCTGAGGAATTTCTGAGCCAATCTTATTTGGCAGCAGCAACCATCCCAAGTCCCCTGAGATTGGAGGGACAACAGCTGTTGCAGCAGGGCCAAACATCTGGCAGAGAAGGGAAGGAAAGTCAAAGCCTTGTCCCAAAGGTTGTTAGGAGAGTTGGTGGCACTGCGGATCATGTAAAATGGAGTTGTCATTGTTAACACAGACTGCAAACAGCAAGGCACACTACTCCCCAGACGGAGGAGTCATCTGCATCTTTCCTTCAAAGTGCTGTTGAACATTTCTGCAATGATGAAAGACACAGCAGATTTGATAGGAAGGCCTGAGGGACTATGTTGGACTGCGTTGCATAGTGCATGCATAGTGGCAGCCGGTGTATAAGACCCATTTTTTAAACTGTCTGTCTGCTGCACTTGAGGTACAATACTTTTTCTCAGTTTCTTTCCCAAGAGCAATCAGGTAATCAGGAAGAATAGTTATGTACTATTCATGTGTTTTAACTTCTATGTCTATGCCTTTCAGATCCTTTCCGAGCCAATTAGGTCACGTGAGAGTCATCACAGTTACAAGAAGAAAGGCGTGATTTGTTGTGAACAAAACCTGTGATGGCATGAAAGAGGACTTTTATGATACACTTGATAGCTGAGAGAAGCACAGTCTCTGATTGTGATTCAGTCCCTTGAGGAGTTTTGATTAGGATGAATGCTAATTCAGCTTGTCCTCACAATATCTGCCTGAATCTTTCCATTTCTACAAAATACTGCAATTTTTCAAATCAAACGTAGAGTGTGAGATAATAAACAAACGCACAAGCTGGTAGTTCAAATACAACCACATGTAGGAAAGAGCTTTGAGAACACTCACACATCAGTGACAGAAATGGTGCAAATACAAGCGATGAGTAAAATGCTGCAGGTCACGCATAGAACCAAGTTAAAATAGAACAACAGCATTTCTTTAGTAACAGTTGAAGTGGGAACTGTAGGGGTTTAAAAATGAACCTAACATTAAGTGGTAAAAACTGCAGTACCTCTAGTGACCACTTGAGGCTGGCTCCAAAAGCAAGTCAAGAATTTAATAACTCACTCATGTTATGATTTGAGTCGTGTAATACAAGCCTCTAAGCTTCACCTCAGGTGAGCAGAACCTGTCCACCTTTTGTTTGTGATGCAGGTGCCTTTTGTAGCATTTATAATGCAATTATGACAGTTAACATAGTTTGGGCAGGGACTGAAAAGAGAGATCATATTTCTCCCATATTGGGTTCTCTTTATCGACTCCCTGTTAAATTCAGAATCAAATCTGAGATCCCCCAAAGTTTATTTGTTTCATCTGGACATTGGATTTTCAGGGGGAGGAACCTTTCGTCGCTCATCAAAGTGACTTCTGAAGGCTGAAGAAGACTTTTGTCTTAGACTGTCTTAGATGGCTGTCTCTGTGACCCTGATCGAGAAAAGCAGCAGAAAATGGATCGCCTTAATTTTTCTTTAGTTTTTAATTTGCTTTCTGTCAGTGTAACCAGCGGAGACTTTAATAGTGTTTTGTCTATTGGCATGTTTTCTTAAGATGTAGGCCATTAAACTCTGGATATACATGTTTAATTGGATTGTTACATCACAGAAAATCAAAAGCATTTCAGCAGCCAAAGCCAAATAAAAATCAAGCACAAATCAAATGATTTTTGAACCGGAGTGGAAAAGATTGAGTTTTTTCTTTTCTTGCCCGCAAGCTATGTATCTCAGTTGACTTAATTTCAAGTGATCACAAGCGAACCAGTTCTAATTTAATATCTAAACTAACCATTTTTATTCACATTATTTGTAAAATTGCACGGCATGAAAGTACAAAGTTACCTTAGAGACCAAGTTCCATTTATCTGAGCTAACTGTAATATAATACAGTTAGTAATAATAATAATAATAATAATAGATAATAGTCTTCTAACATCTATAATAGTTTGCCTTGTATTACAGTTTATAAATAACTGCTATAAATTCCCTCACTCTGGGCATCAACGATGACAAAACTCCTTTGTGAGGTCCTGAAGGGATTAATACATTTTTCTCGGCTTAGCAGAACTTTAAATGCTCTGAAGTGAAGCAGCACCTTTTGCAACACATTTGCCAACAAAAACAGCCTGGACCAACTCAGGACGTCAACTTTACGCTTTGATAATGATTTCAAATCCCCTTTGTGGTGATGTCAGTGTCTTGTAGCTTCCACCCTATCATGCTCTGTGCATTATTATAGCTAGTCAATACTTCTCCAGTCATTTTTATTTCATTTAGTCTTGTCAGTACTTACTCCTCTTTACTCTGATGGAGAAGTTCCACAGGAGGCTGCTGAGCTTACATTCCTAACAGAATCCCTTTTCAAATTAAATTTAAATGACCCCTCAGCTCATAAGCAGAGGCTCTCCTGACAACTTAATTCATAATTCAGTGCTGAGCCAGGGCCTTGAGGGCCATAATGACGGCCTAAATGGAGGAGAGATGCTACTAAATGGGCTGTTTGTTTGCACCTAAACCTCTTTACAGGCCACAAGTCCACAGCTCAGCACTGTGTTGAGGAGGAGAAAGCGAGGCGGGGGGTTCAGTCAGTTTGCTGACCAGTCACTTCCATGTCTCGGGTCGCCTTTCACAGCTTGACCACACTGAGGTTTGAGGTGGTTTAAGGAGCATCTCGACAAGGCCAACAGGTAGAAGAATGAGTTAATGTGAAGGAAAGTCCAGTCGTGCAGTATTCAACCTGTACCTGTGCAGTATGAGAGGAGGGTGAGAAACATGGGGAAGGGAATGGCATTTTGTGAAGAAGGTTATGGAGGAAGCTTGTAGTTGGGTACAAAAAAAATCAAGCCTTAGAAAAAACTAACCCTCCTGAAAAGCAAGTTGTTTAACCAGAATTCTGCACCCCAATGAGGCCGTCCAGCAGAAACAATCCTCTTACATTAAAAATCCTCTACAAAAATATATATATAAAATATATGTATATGTGTAGGCGCACTGGACTTACACAAGACAGTAATGAAAAAGCCACTTACATAACCACCTTGTCAAATCTGTGGGAAAACCTGACCCTCACCATCCCCTAGTCTCAGAATAAATGCCTCTAGCTACCTTCAAGGCCACATAGGCGAGGTTGTTGCCCAAGGCCTGACTGAGGCACTGACATCCTGCGGCTGGGTCTCGACACATTAGTCTGCAGTGTAGTTGACAAGTTCTACAAATAATGTGAAGGACACTTAACTAAACAACTGAACCCATGTTCAGTGCTTTAGGAAGTGGCCACATTGCGCAGCTGTTAATTTGTTTCCTGTTTCACTGTTTAATTGCCCATTTTGCCAAATGTGGAGGAACAATAATCAAATCTATCATAAAGAATCAGTGCAAAAAAGATTAATCGGTCTTTAAAATCTAAATACAGTTCCGTCAGCATATTAAATGCTATTTAATGTTATGTATAATCTCCTAAATGTTTTCATTTTAATAATTTTGACTTAATGTTATTTTATATTTTTACTGAACTTTCTTTTTCAAGAAACATGCAAAGGTAAAAGGATGATAACTGTTTTTGTGTTAAAAATGTTTGCCTTTTTCCTGGAAAAAGAAGACAGATCTGGCTGAAGCTCAGGAAGAACTTCACATGCTCCTTCTCACACACATGGCAGGTCACCAACCAGGTGAGACACTCATCAAAAGGATGACATAAACACAACACAAGGCCACCTCAGTCAGTGTTGACAAGAGTCCTTGAATCTATGGCTGGAGTTCACTGTTCTCTGTCTGGTGAATCAGACCTAAGTGGTGTGTACTACCTCAAGCCAGAGCAAATCTCTTTACAACACAGACTCCTGTTGTGTATAACACACACACACACACACACACACACACACACACACACACACACACACACACACACACACACACACACACAAAAACAAACAAACAAAAAAACAAAGACATCAGTCACAGCATATCTTGATGCTGTGACCCACGAAAGCACAGCCCTCTTGGTGTTGCAACAAGGGGTGATCCACAATTTAAGACACAATACATCAGCTCAGATAACACAGAGGCCAGCAAAACAAGAGCAGTCACTGAAAATATGGAGGCAAAGCAAGACATTCTCACCTCATAGGATTCAATCAGAACTGAACTGTTTCAACACTAAGTACATTGAACAAGAGATCAGTCACTGCACAGTCCCCTGCACTTATTTTAAACCACTAACTGCAAGACACAACATCGTTTACAATGCATCAATTGGCAGAGTTTTTGATAAAGTAAATGCTGAAGGATCTTTTTATCCAAATAAAAAAAGTTTAAAAGTCTAACATAGAAACAGGTGAAAAATCAAATGAAAAATTTGAATAAATGCGGGGGAGAAACATAATTATTCCAAATGCTTCTACACAGAGGCACAGGTTTCGGGCTTTCAGATTCACACCATTACCTGCCTGAACATCCCCAAATTTCTGTATGGGGTCAACTACAAACCAATATCTACTTTGTGCTTGAATATTTTTTTCACAGTCACTGCATTTGTTCCCACGTTCCACAGAAGCCTTCAACATCTCCAACAACCAAGTTGAGAATCATTAATGCTATTAAGTTTAGGTTTTAGTCTCGTAAAACGACACATACAGTTTACATAGAAACTAAATCAGAACACCATTTGTAAATATCACGATCCCAGCAGGCCTGCTGCTTCCTCTGCCTCCCTCTTTGTCTCACCTTCTCTCTGCTCTCAGGTGGATTTGGGCGGGGTTGGTGCCTTGCCCCACCTTTGGGTGATACTTTCTTGCCTTTGACCCAGCCAGCACACTGGTTTGCCACTAACTCATTACTTCCCAGGAATAAAAGGCCAGCTGAAACCTCCTCTCTTTGCCAAATTGTAGTTACCTTTATGGTGGAAATAAGGCTCTCAGCCTGTGCATTCTGTTACCTGACCCTGATCTCAATGTCTCTTGTCTCCACTTATAGCTGTCTTGTAGAGCATGCCTTGGTTTGCCTCAAGTTATCTGCAACTTGAAAGATTCCTTTGTTGTTCACCTGTAAAGGAAGGACTTACCTGCAAACCAAAACTAGCCATCTCTTGCCATTACCCACCTGCCTGCCAATTTTCCACTAACACTGCCTTCTGGAACCTTCTCCACTTTCAAAATCGTAAAGGAAACACAAGTAAAGATTCAAGTCAAATATTTTACAAGCAATTTACCTGTCTCCTTCTCTTTGAACCCTATCAAAATAAAAGCAATTAAAACTTGGTTTGGTCTTGCAGGTTCTGTTTTAGAGTCTATTTATTACTTACTTACTTTTTGATTATTTGCCTTATTTCTGTCTCCTCTTCTGCTCTCTTAATTCCAAAACTAACAAAGGTTTCACTTTGAGTTTTACATGAGCAAGTCTAATGCTTATTTGTGGTACACTAAATTTAGCCTGCCCTATACCTCTAAATTCTCTGAGGTGTATGACTTGGAGCTTCCATCCCAAATGATCAATGGAGTGACACACTGTGCCCACTGCAGTCATTACTGGCATATGAAAAGTTTGGCTGTCTGTTCCTACTTATATAATTTTTGCACTTGCTTGCTCAAAATGCCACTGCTAAATTTGCAGGGGTATTTTCTGATAAGGATGATGTCTGTAAAAATGATGGCCAATCGATGCAAAAAATACATTTTGATATTAACTGGAAACTGCTGCTGTTCAACAAAGATCTTTGAAATGGCTTCAGTAATTTTTGCATTAGTCTTTGGCTCTTTGGCTTATGCTAGCATTTAATCTCACTGTGCAACTACCAAACAAATTTTAGTCATCCGATGCCTAGGAGTTAGATGTTGTCAATCAATTCTTGTGAATGGCAATTGCCAAACAGTTAAAGGTGCCATTGAAAATAAGAGAGAATTAATACTTCAAGACAAGAAGCACTAAAACAACCTATTCCATTAAAAAAAAATCTTTTAATAGATATTCAATAGTTTAAAAATCACAATCATGCATTGCAACAATTATCAGTAATCTCCAGCTAAATGCCCACATATTTTGTACCTGTCTGTGCCTGAATGACTTTTGGTGCAACACACTGTGTTTACAACACTCAGATGGACCCTCAACACAGCTATGAACCAAGTTTCTCTAACAGCCTTTTTCTTTCTATAATTTAATCAGACAACACCATCTGCAGTACAGCTTGTGTTGAGTTCTGTTTAATAGAGAATCCAATAAAACACAATGAAAAATATATTCTGTAAAGTACATTTTATATGGAGTCTTTGGGAAAAGTTTTTTGCACATTTGGAAAAATAGCTGATGTTGTAGTCGCAGCCTAATTCACTCTATACAATTACAGATTTTCAAAGGCTGCTGCAATAGAAACCTTAGTCAGCAATGCAGGCAATCGACATTTTTATTTTTCTACTGAAGAAAAATATCAAGAGTGACAAGGTAGAGACCTCACTGGAACAGTTTACTGGAGACGTATTGGCTCTCACAGGGACTGAAAGTGAGTTCACAGATACTCAAATCTCGGTGTCACTTTATTCACTGCCCTGCTGTCTCCTGCTGGTAAAGAAAAAGTGTTGGTGACAAGCTCTAATCGTATCCCAATTTCATTTTATACTATTGCGTGAACATTTACAATATGTAAGAATAAAAGTCATCTTTACTTGTCAAATACATTTTACCTGCACTGCATGACAAATATCCTTGTGTAGATTTGTTTCAGCTGAGCTTATTGATGCGGTCTACTCACACATTGGTTGTGATGATCATTAATCTCTGGTGGGGAATAAACAGTACGTGTGGCTGTAACTGGACTTGTTATAGGTCAGTTCGACTCATTTCAACTTCTGAGTTAAGACTGCAATTTATCCCAACAAATATTCTTTGAGATTTCTGCTCCACTGTGGTTGTTACTGAATATGTATACAGTGGCTTGCAAAAGTATTCGGCCCCCTTGAACTTTTCCACATTTTGTCACATTACAGCCACAAACATGAATCAATTTTATTGGAATTCCACGTGAAAGACCAATACAAAGTGGTGTATACTTGAGAAGTGGAACAAAAATCATGCACGATTCCAAACATTTTTTACAAATAAATAACTGCAAAGTGGGGTGTGCGTAATTATTCAGCCCCCTGAGTCAATACTTTGTAGAACCACCTTTTGCTGCAATTCCAGCTGCCAGTCTTTTAGGGTATGTCTCTACCAGCTTTGCACATCTAGAGACTGAAATTCTTGCCCATTCTTCTTTGCAAAACAGCTCCAGTTCAGTCAGATTAGATGGACAGTGTTTGTGAACAGCAGTTTTCAGATCTTGCCACAGATTCTCGATTGGATTTAGATCTGGACTTTGACTGGGCCATTCTAACACATGGATATGTTTTGTTTGAAACCATTCCATTGTTGCCCTGGCTTTA
>VVHJ01017874.1:5110-20543 GCA_015107715.1 Tylochromis polylepis
ATGCTGAGCCCCCCCCCCCCCCCCCCCCCCCCCCACCACCACACACACACACACACACACACACACACACACACAACGGTTACAACTTGTGACACTTTTACACTTGGAGATGCCAAAAAGCAGTGAGGAGAGAGCTCGAGAGGCAAAGTGAAAGTCCAGCACATTTTTCTTGTGTGGACCCTGCTCGTGTGTGGACATTTATTTGACGTGTCACGTCATCACCGTCCATGCCAAGCAGCCCGGCCACCCTGCAGCAGCAGCAGACTCCAGGGCCATGTTTGAACTCTGTGCCATAGCTACACTGCTCTCATTCATTTGTGCAATAATTGCTCTGACCTTTGAGAGTTTTCCTTGCAACGCTTCAAAATATAGGCAGAAAATCTGGATGATCGCAGGTACTAATTAAGTTGGGTATCATGGCTCTTTCCCTTCACCGCACTTCATATTTTAGCTAATTTGTCTGCACTTCTGTTCAGGCCCATTTGTGAGTTTGTGTTGAGAACGTGTGATGTAATGGCTGAATAAAGTAGGACTGATTCACCTGGATTTGTGAGCTTAAGCCACTCGTGTTTTCTTAGCTGCAGGTTCCAGTAGTCATAAATAGTGTTTAGAGAATGACTAACATTCAGTATTGGAGCGGTCAGTCGGCTCATTGATGAGCGGCTCCAGATACTGAATCAGGATAAATGATGGAAAGTATGTGAGTCAACATTTGTGCTGCAGGTGGAAGCCAGACGGACGTTCAGCCCAGTTCAGATGGCTGCTGGTGGTCAGATGATCTAACCGTGCTGTACTCATTACCGCAGCCAATTAACTTTTACTTCCTATAGAATTTATGCAGGTTTTTCTAATGGACTTTAACATGCAGGACTTACTGAGGTTCTTTTAATGCTACATAGAATGGATTTTCATGTTTGGTTGAATTAATATGACTCAAGACAAGTATTATTTATGATTTATTCACATTTCCATTAACTTTTTCTCATAACTTCCAAGCTGTAAATCACATTAATCCATAGCAATAAAATTAATCTGCCTTTCTCTTTGGAAAGTTACAGAGAAAACTTAAAAGTCACGTGATGCAAATCGACTACAAAGAGACAAAACAAGAAAATAAAGACGGAAAATATCAACGAACAGACATTAAACACAAGGAAGATGAAAAAACAACTGAGACAATACAAAATGGAAACACTCAAAACTACTTTTAAAAGACAGGAAACAGTACAAAGAGACACAAAATAACCACAAATTGACCCCAAACAACTACAAAAGATTCAAAAGCCCACTTTCTGCTGATTATCCAACTTCTGTAAGCCTACTGAGGGTCAGCATCCATTGCTTGTGTGTATTAGATGACCATATACAATTTAAATAAATTTGAAAAACCAGATTAAAGTGAAAAAACTTTGAAATGACCTGTTAGTCACAAGGTAGCCTCGCCTTAAATCCTCACCTTAAATCCTCACCTGCTCCCTGCTTCTATGTACTTCTGATAGAACCAAAACAAACTTCATGTTTTATTCAGATCAGCTGAGCAGAAGATTCGTTTTCTCATAGATTTCTACACATTCAGACCAGAGGAGTCACCCCCTGCTGGACATTTAAACATCAAATTAACTTTTTGGACCCTTCCAAACATGTTTCTCACAGACACTTAAAGGACTTCTGAAAGCGTAAAATCTTAAACTGAAAAACAATAGATAAAAAAAAACATGAATTTTTCTTCTTCCAGGTTGTTTTTAAAGTTCAGGCTCAAAACATTCATTCTTTTACTTTGTCATTTAGATGATCTTGAGTATATCTTGAGACAGGCATCATCACTAAATGGGTGTGCTGAGCCTGTAGATGAAAAGAAATCTGGGGCTAAATATGATTCAGAAAGAGCAGGTTTTGTTGATTTTATCTCAGAATAATCAAATTGTCCACCATCTTGAATTTTCAAATGGCTAATGGGCTTTATCAACAATATAAATGTTCTAGTTTTGGTGCATGCATTATTCCATTTTGAATGAGTTACTGCTCGATAAACAGAAAAAAATGAAATAATGAGAATGCCTGGGTCTCATTTAAAACACTGGACGTAGCTTTCAGCTCTGACAGGTGAAGCCAAAATTCAGTTTCCTTAAACCTGCATTATTTCCAATGGTGAGTGGTCAGTAATTAATGACCTATCAAGCACACGATGTCAGCCAATGGCTGTGAGGTTTCAAAACATCAAAGTGGCGACACAGAAAACTCGAGGGTTATAACAGGGCTTCACTACACAGTGGGTGACATCACAGTGACAACATCCATCTTTTTTGTCCTGTCTTCCTCCTCTCACCCCTAACCAGTCATGGTAGAGGTTCACCTCCCTGAGGCTGGTTCTGCTGGAGGTTTCTTCCTGTTAAAAGAGAGTTCTTCCTTCTTACGGTTGCCAAAGTGCTTACTCATACGGGGTTGTCTGATTTTGGGGGGTTTTCTCTGTATTATTGTAGGGTCTTTGCCTTACAATATAAAGAGCCTTGAGGGGACTGTTGTTGTGATTTGGTGCTATATAAAAAGTTGAACTGAGTGTTTATGATTTAACAAACTCATCTGACACTGTAAGATAAGATGGTTTTAAAAAGCTGCTGAACTCCTAGATAAATGGACTGGTCCTCATGGAGCTATAACCACGTCCAGGATTTCAAAGAAGACAAACTCCTTCCTTCCACCTCAGAGATCTTTCCAGTGCCAGTCCTCTCATCGCAGTTTGGCTACTAAGGTGTCCAAGCAGCCAATCTCTCAAAAGGAGACTTTCACATATTCCAAAATCATGATTATGGAAAATAAACTCAAACCATTCTTTTAACCTTGTCCCTTTAGAAACACTTAAATTTTTCTCTCCCTTATTCCAAACATGGCAGCAGGCCTGCATGCTCTCGCTGCTCGCTGTTTGTTGGGCCTTGGAGCTCGGTGGTATCCTGTGGTTTGCCTCAGTTGTGAGCTCACTTTTTATTTACCTACTCCAGCCCCACCACCCTCCAACCCTCAAGCCTCTCTGGATGCAAAGGCCAGGTGAGGAGGTGAGCTGAAAACCTGAGGTGGTGCGTCAAAGCCGCTGTGAGTCGCAGACAGACTCGAGCAGGCTTTGGGGAAAGTGACTGAAAGTGCGAGAGATTAACACTCCTACAGCAGCATGTTAATGGTCTACAGTCGAGGATCATAGAGTTGCCACCAGCCATTACTGTAGTTATGGAGAATTCAGTTGGGATCTAATGAGAGGCATTTGTTTGAGTCTAAAAGGAACAGTCTATTAAAAACAGAGCTCGTAAATACTCCCATGTCCACACCTCCTGAAAAACATGGGCCGAGTTTGACAGAAGATAATAAGCAGTAGTGGAGTCGGTTTTAATAACGCGACCTCCCTCGCCTCCATTTTTTTTTCCACTTGCAGCCACAGAAACCTGCTGCTGCTGCTGCAGATCCAGACTCACGGCTTCAGGTTGTAAAAGTCAGACAGCTCTTAAAAATGTGGAGGAGGAATGGTTGATGGGTCCAGAAGTGATTAAAGAAGAAGCCCTCATCGTCCCGACTGACCTCATATCGCCATAGGAAAATGTGTAAATGTGGAGCATTAAACAGAAAGTAATAAAGTACATTTACCTTGCTGCTGTGCTTCACTTTTTACTGTATTTCCAGTTGTTTCTGAGGGAAATGTTATGCTTGTCTCACTGATGGCCCTCTCCAGGAGTTTTTCATACAGAGTTCCTCAATCTGAACCACAAAACACCTCATTCACCTTTTCAGAATGACTTGTATAAGAAAACCTGCCCACTACAAGGACACTTAAGAAGATCTTTCAGATAAACTTCAATCATATTTTGAATGAGATTCTGCCCATTTTTCCATTTTTATCTAAACATTATAATTTTTTTTGTTCATATGGGCATAAAAGATGTTTGTACATTTGTCACAGAAGTTGTCATTCTAATGAAAGTCATTAGAATAGGAATAAAGTTTCAGTCCAACTTTATTCTTATACTTATTCTTTATTCTTATAGCACTGCAGATGAGATGTTTGTTCAGTTTGTGTGGAATGTGTAAATTTCCATTTCCCCTCTTGTTCGTTTATTTATGGAGTTTTATTTAAAACTTTGACACAACAGTGTCTATTCACTTTCTATTTAAGGAGCTGTTCCTGGACTTTCAGTTACATCACATGAACATTGTCACTGACTACATTTCCAGTTATTTCTTTATTTTTAGCATTATGCATAATTGCTCCAGATAAACTGTTAGTCTCTTCTCCAGCATATAAAACGGTGTCATCTGCATATAGTGGCACTCTTCCTCTTATTATTTCTATCTTTTACTTCCTCTTGTCTTTATTCTGTAACAAGAGTTTAATATAGTTGTTATAAAGGGTCAAATTATCTACCAAAACAGTTTGTGTATGAGCTGTAAACATGTTGATTTCTGCTGTGAAGTTTTAACATAGGAGTCTATGGAGTCTATGGGGACTGACTCACTGCTGGAGCCTCTGCTGGACATTAGAGGAACTGCAGGCTAATTTTTGGTCATTTGAACTTGATTTGCATTTCATGGCACCATTACTGTTAAGAACAGCAGAGCATTGGATCAGTGGAGGGATCGTTCGGTTATGCTGAGCTCCTTTAAAAGGCTCGTTTTCTCCACCAGAACCATTATTTTGGTTCCTTGAGGTCATTTTTTCTGATGAATCTAGTTCACCTTTGATCAGTGATCAACATTTTTCATGTATCATGCTGCTGAGGAGAAGACTGGAGCACTTTTACATGTCTGCGTGTGAAAAGCAGACTGCCCACTGAGCTGAAAACTCTGGTGTCTTCATGTTCAGTAGCTGCTCTCTTGTTTATGGCTGCTTTTTCACTGGCTTGTAAGACTGTGAGTTTATAATAAAATTCAAATTATGGTAAGGAAAATGTTTACAGAACACAGCCGGGACTTCACAGCTCCCGACAGAGTCTACATTTATCCAGACTTCACCAAACATCTGGATCTGGTGCTGCAGCAGCACTGAGGCTATAAACTTACAGTAGGTGCTACTGTACAGCTTCCACTTATTACCTCTTGTCTTGTCCCTGAGGTTTGGATCGAATGACTAGACCGCACAGTAAAAAGAGAAGGAGCAGTCGTGTTGAGCGTCTGAAAATCCCCTGGCAGACGGTGGTCTGGTGGAGGACAGATTCGTCTGAGCAACAACACAAACACGCCAAAAAATGAGCCACAATCAGACACACTCAGTAATAAGGACAGAAACCCGACCTCAGCCCACAAAACAGGAGGGCTGTGAGATCGTTTCTGCACCGTGGAAGACCTTAGTCACTTCAGACATGATGCACACGAGCCTTCTCAGGTTGAAGACATCACTTTCACCAAGATCACACCGACCTCCAGAGTCAGAAACATCAGCTTCAAACAACCAAATAGACATAAAACAACTGTTGCTAAATGCAAACCAACAAAAAAGAGCCAAAAAACTACCAAAGGTGCAAAGTAAGTGCAAAAACACAACAGACACAAAACAGGCAGAAACAGATGTAACATCATTACAATAAGATGCAGAATCACCACAAGGGAAATGAAAACATCTACAAAAAGATGCAAACATCTGTCAAATGGACTCAAAATCATGTAAAGGGTGTGCAAATATGAAATGAAAATAGAAAATGACAAAAATTAAAATGCAAAACGACAAAACTGAGTGTGGTGGAATTACAGGGACACAAGGAGACTGAGAAGATTCCCAAAATGACAATAAAACAGCTGGAAAATCTTTCCAAACACATGTTAAAAACAAGAGGATCAGAAAGATGCAGAATGCCTCCTGGATGAGCTGTTTCAGCCATGTCTGTCTGAGAGAAGGTCCAGGATATGCCGGGGAGATTACATCTCTCAGCTATTCTGCACCTCCCCCTCCGAGAAACAGAGGAGGCGGGGGCTGAGGAGAAGGACGTTTAGGCCTCTCTGCTCTGAGACTGCTGCCCCCACGACCTGAACTCAATAGTTTGAGTAAATGTTGAGAAGGAAAAAACCTGGATGGTTGCATTTCTCAGATTTGAGGGTTTTCTGGTTTTCCTGCAGCAGATCAATCATCATTTGGCAGATTGGGACTGCTGGGTGAAATTACAGCTGTGGGTATTCTTCATTCTTTTACTGTTTAATCAATAATGAAACTAACTCCATCCAACCTGATGTACAAACAAGCGGTGGCACAGAAAAAACCTTCTGTGAAGAAAAACAAGCTGTTCTATGGAATTCAGAGTTGATTCTTTCAAATGTGATAATTACTTTGAATAATTGAGTAAACTCTACGATAACCTGCCAAGCACAAACAGACTTCCTTGGAAGAGTTCGTTAGAAAAACTTCAGCGTGGAGAAGCAGAGTCGTTGGGAAAGAAATGTTGTAAATCTGAGCTCATTTATTCAGAGTTTCTGAAGCGGTTGACTCGATTGCTGCTGGCTTTTATTTAAACACAACCATCTATAAACTTTCTAACGTGTCTATGAAAAGTGGGAAATGAGAAGTCTGTGTGGCCTCAATCTGTCGCTTCGACTTTACGGTCTTTGAATGTGTCTGCAGCAGAAGCTTCGGCTCCGGGCTGAGGGGGGAAAAAGAGGCAGGATGAAAGCATGTGGAGAGCACACAGAGTAAGGGTTTGTTTGGGAGGTGGGGGTTAAGGTTCAAGGGGGTGCGATGTAATTAAAGCCGGTGCTTTCTAATAGACAACAGGTTCAGAGACAGAACTCTTAAAACAAACCAGGGCTGGTTCACTGGTGCGTTTCTTATACAGTGCTGCTACTCTCATACTTCATTAGACACTTTCCTCCGAGTGGACCTGCCCACTCTGGAGCTCCCCCAACAACTTCAGATCCTTAGGATCTTTCTCTGGCAGCATGAGGGTCAAACTCCGGCCCCTGGACCTCATATGTTCCTCCAAGAGGTTTCTCAGAGTCAGAGTCTCATCCTGAAAAGAGATTCTTTACCTTGACAGTTAAAATAAAGGGAAATAAAAGTTCCACCACCCTCCACCCTGTTGCCCAAATATGGCAACTTCTGGCTCCAGGAAAACAACATAAGATATCACATTCACCTTTAGGTGCAGACCAAAAGAACCGCACTGACAGCCTCTAGAATCATCCTTTAAAATTCCACTTTTTTGTATGTAAATAGATAACAAATGTCACTGATGTCGCTGTTATGTGGATTTATGAGACCTCCTCAATCAGGGTTTGATTGTGATTGCGATGGCGCTACCATCTGTGCAGGAGCGATTTACCTTTCCACTTGCTGATTTTTATTATAATTATTTTTATTTTTTTAGGGCACGTTCCTCAGAGAAGGCCTCACTCTGTCAGCCAGCTCCAAATCCCTGCTGCGCTCCGTCTCTAACTCCCTGTGGCATGTTTAAAGTATCAGCTCCTCTAAGCTAACTCCCTTGTTCATACCAATTGACTGGAGAGGAGAAGAAAATGCAATTTGGCCTCGGACGTTTTCTTTTTTCTGGTATTTGGGTGTCTCTATGGAAACCAGGTTTTGTTGACGGGGCGCGTTGACAGGCGGCCTCGGCGGCCAAACACACAGAAATCCACGCAACTCCTCATGAGGGCAATGCATGCAGGGAAAATCCTGTAAAAAGGCTCTCAGAGGGGGAGAGGAAGAGTAAAAGTTTCGTCCTCTTCTGAGACCTGCAGCCGTTCAGCTTCATGCTCAACTTCCTTCTTAAAAGACTCCAGCACAGACTCACTGTTTCTGGTTTCTCTGAAATAATATCTCTGCGGGAGGATGAATGATCACTGTTTAAATTTGGGTCAAAACAGCTCTGAAACAACGCTTTCAGCTCTTTATATGTTGATTTTAATAAGGTGCACTGGACAGAGAAACTTTCCTCTATTTAAAGATTAATAACTTGTCACGTAAACATTGCAGCGCCTCAGTTTAAAGGCTTAAACTTTACCAAGAGCACTCTGTCTTTGGAATAAATTAATCAGCCACAGATTTTTACACTCAGCCTAAAATCTGAATTATTAAAAGCTTTAAATGTGACTTCATGTTCACATGTGCACCAGATTACAGTTTAGATGCAGCGCGCCTACACATAAAGAAAAGTCAACATTTTAGAGTTAACTGAACTGAAAAATGGCATTCCCGACCAGTTAGCGAGTTACTTGATCCTGCTGGGTTAAATTTGTCATAAAGATGGTGCCTCCATCGCTACCATAGTGCAAGACTCTGAGTACAAAACCCCCCAAAAAGCAGGAACGGTGTCTGTTTCTGCTTCAGAGTAAAAGATAATTAAGATACTTTATTATTTATTTGTAGGGTTGTCAACCAACAGCACAAGATAAAAGCAGCTTTAAGGAAGACACAAAAGTACTAACAATAAAAAGAACTAGAAAAACAACATGAATACGTATAGACATTGTCCTGTTGTTATGGTGCAGACATCCGTTTGTGTCCCTTTTTTTGAAGCTTCTGCTTAGCGACTGGTTGGCGAGTGGTTGCAAACAAGTCTTGGTCTTCCTTGCAAACAACGGGCAGTCACAGAAATCTGCTATTTACCCAATCAACCACAAGGAGGATTTTGGTGAGCACGCTCTTTATGACCAATTTTCTCCCATCTGACAAACTCAGAAGGAAACGTTGCTACTGCGCAACTTGGTTTGAAAAATAGCATCTTGTTTAGCATGTGGCTAAAATGCAACTTAATGCTAACCCAACATTTATACTTTACACGAAAGTTTAACATTTAGACTTGTAAATACGTAACAGAGTGTAAAATATAAACTTAATGTTAGTTTAAGAGTCTGTCACAAATATGAAGCATAAATTAATGACTACAAAGCTCAAGGTTTACTCACTTTTTTTGCCCTCAAATGTTGAGAAACTGCTAAAGAAGCATGGACCAGGTGAACTCAATAAAGAAAGGCAGTGAAAACAGAAACACCCATCTTCAATCTTCAAAATAAAACAGGAAGTAAACTGACACTGGGACCAAACTGAAGATATTTTAATACTTTTTAAATATTTAAAATGTGAGGTCCACGTGACAGCCTCAGCTGCGAAGATGCGTCTTCCACCAAAGTTAAAGAACGTGCAGCAACATTTAACAGAGCCTCTCTTTGCTGTTTAAACTCATCTCATAATGAAGTTCAGTTTGATGTTTTCTGTGCAGCCTCGGTTTTCATCTTCACTGAGAAATGACAGCAGGCATCAGCATTAATAAACTCCTGGTTTCATGTATTTGTGGGTCATTAGTTGCTCGTCAGCTTCCTTCCTCTGTTGTTTTAGTTTCGCTCCTGTCAGACATTTTTCTTTCCTTTCTTTCTGGCATTGTTTCCTTCTCGCCTTCCTCTTCTTGCCTCCTTGTTACCTCTCCTTCCTTCGCTCATTTTCGTTGATGACCTCTCACCGACACGCCTTGTTGCCATCTCTGAATCAGGCCTGTAATTCACTGCAGACCTGGCTTTGGGATGCAGGATGTTCTGGTTTCCTGCAGTGCTCAGAAAGGAGATGAGTGGGCAGAAATGGACACCAGCATCTCCGACCCCCACACCCCCCTCCACCCTCACAGGAGGTCTACCTGCAGTGGGTGGATGGGAGGCGGTGTGGATCAGCTCAGGTGGGTGTTTACCCTGAGCTTTGAGCCCCATGGAGAAAAAGTTTGACTCCCACTCAGGAAATAATTGGTCTCACTTCCTTCTATGCTGGCAGCTCCATCTGCCAGCATCGTAATGGAAGCTCTGTGTCAGATTTTCTCCACAAGTGGATGCCTCGAAGAAAGGAGCTTAGTGAGGATTTACTGATGCACCGTCCTCCTTTTTCCCTCCTCGCTCTGTCAGCCAGGAGATCAGCCGGATAACAAACCCAATTATTGACGATTGCTGGCCTGCAGCCTCCACGAGGCAGATCGGAGACTTGCTCAGAGCTGGAAGCTGAGTGTGTCAGTGCTGGGAAACATCAGCAGCCTCCTTAAAGAATATTTAATGTTTCACTGGAAAATTCAATCACAAATACATTAAAATGTAAACTCTTCGCCCACGCCAAAGATTATCAGCAAACCACTGAAGTCTTTATTTTCTTGAATCTGCTTAACTCGCATTAAGATAATTTTTTATATAAATATATATTTTAGGGGGGCTTTTTAGTCTTTACTGGGAAAGGACAGTAAAGAGAAGTGAGGAGAGCTGAGCGAAGGAGCAGGAGAAGATACACAGTAAAAAGCCTGAGAGGATTCAAACCCAGGCTGAGGCCTGGGTTTGAATCCTCTACATGATCAGCTGTCCTTTTATATTCTAAAGTAAAGACATTAGACAACATTATTGATTTTATGTTGGAAAGTTCTGAATGTGGAAGTGACAAATTTTTTGATGAAATCCAACTGAAAAACGATTAGGAAACATTCCGGAAACATCCATGAAAAATGGACATTTGAACATTTACAGCTCTTTCTGCTTAGTGCAGTTCATCTAGCGTCCAGCAGAGGCTCTAGTAGCAAGTCAGTGCCTTGACAGTAAGAGAGTGAATCTCTTAAGATTTAAACTTTGCATTAATAGGGGGCATGGCCTGTTTGACAGTAGCTGCTAGCTGTCTTGGAGTCCCTGAACTGGACCACTGGACCGTGTTTGTGCTGTTGGAGCCTTTTGGAGCATTTTTAATGACATCATCTGGCCAAAATTATGGCTGCTGTGAGATTACTGTACTAACAGACCGTCCAAGAAGGCTGAGCTTCAGTTTTGGTGAAATTTGAGGATTTTATTTGGCTGTTATGTAGCACTAATTAGCAGGTATCTGTGTCCATGTGAGGTACCTGTATAGCTTGCTAACTATGCTAGCTAGCATTAAAAGAGAACTTAGCAGTCCCCGCTTGTCCGAATATGGTCACTTCACCAAAAAACCAACATGCCATCATCCACAAAACTGATGTTGAGACTTTAAAAGACATCCATCTTTTATATACACTCTATCATTAGCATCTGCAGATACCGCAGAAATGATCAACAGATGTTTTGTTGTCTTGTAAAAATATCTTCTCTTCTCTGAGATGTGCTGTTGACTTGAAACATGCAGGCTCCTGACTCCGTGAATTTGCAGCACTTTTGATTGGTCTGAGTTTTTTAGTTCTTCTGATCCTGTGGATGAGCAGACTTTATTTTCCCTAAAGCTCCAGGACAGTGAATTAGTGC
Organism: Tylochromis polylepis; assembly: GCA_015107715.1. NCBI lineage: Eukaryota > Metazoa > Chordata > Actinopteri > Cichliformes > Cichlidae > Tylochromis > Tylochromis polylepis. The sequence goes on from VVHJ01017874.1 coordinate 16,304, forward strand.
GATCTCAGAGCGCACAGACTGGCGTATTTATTCTATTGGGGAGGGCAGCAAGAAAACTCCTCCCATAGTTTCCTAATTGGATTTTGAGCAAAATATTCCAGCATATTCTCCACGTCTGCAGAAGAGAGAGTGGATTCTTCTTCATGCTCGGTGTCGGTTATCTCAGCGTTATTTGGAGGAACTGTTTATTCCATCCTGCTTTTACATTTTTATGGACCTGTAGTGTTTGCTGGTTTTCTTCACGTGGGTTAGCGCTGTTTGCAGGAAGTGTGGTGAAGGTTGTGTCAGGGCCACTCTGGTCCTAATGGTAATACCATGCTGTGTGCGCTGTTATAGATATGTGAGTGCAGTTATGCACTTCCTTGTTATGACTCTGTGGTTGTAAATTGTTTTAAAATGTCTTGAGGACGGGCGGTGAAAGCGCTGAAGGACATCTCAGAGAAGAAAGAAAAGGAAGGAAGCTTGTTCAGTGTTTCTCCATATGTCCCTCAGATACTAGAGAAGCCAAACACTGAGGTAGAAGTCATTAGGCAAAGGCTGGAGGGCACTGATGGTTCAAACAGCCCAGCAGCTTCAACACCCGGGGCTTTAAAACGCTGAAATTTCACAGCGGTTTCAAATTATTCCAGTGGAATCACAGTTCACCATGAAATGTGCAGAAATATTTGCACGCTGCGCCCATATTCAATGTAGGAATCACTATTAAACCAACATCTATTCACATAAATTACAACCACTCACAGCTACCTGTTCAGTTGGACCAATAAACCTGCAGTTCCTCTGACGTCCAGCAGAGGCTCCAGCAGTGAGTCAGCCCCCATAGACTCCCATGTTAAAACTTTACAGCAGAAATAAACACGTTTACAGACTGATACACAAACTGTTTGGTCTCTATAGATAGTTTCCTCCACTCACCTGTTAAAAGTATGGCCTATTTGAATGACAGGTGGATGGCAACACAGGCAGCTATAGCTTCTAGGCTTCACCTCAGCTGAACTGGACCTCTGCACCGTGTTTGTGCTGTTGAAGCTTTTACAGCAGCTTGTTTATCTGCATAAGATGAAAAAATAAAAAATAAAAGTGTAATGTGTTATGTTGAATCTAATAATGAAACTCACAAAAAGTAAAAATAACCAGAGCCAGACAGATAATCACAAGCAAACATGAAGCAAATCTCCCTACAGTGCAAAGAATCTAAGATCTACAAAATAAAACAGGAAATGACATCACAGAAATCCACCATAATGACAGGAAGCAGGTAAAAAACAGCTAGCAGGGTCCTAAAACTGAACCTTGAGGGACACCAAAGGGTAGAGCGAGGGAATCAGTCTCTAGAAGACAGTGAAGCTTTTTGAAAATGTTATACCTCAATATTAATATTAATTTTACCAGTATTATTATTTGCCTATAGCCTCACTCACACTCCAGTTACTGATTGGGGTCATTTATGACTCTATTACTTTCTAAATGGCGTGATTTGTGTTTATCATCCCCACACCAAGCTATTTATTTATGACAGATAAACCTTAAATCTTTCAGGCAGTCATATAAGGGGGTAGGAACAGAAAAAGTGTAAAGTTCATCCGACTCCTTTTGGAGTCGTTGTGTAGGCATGTCTTGATGCATACTCAGTCATCCAGGTAAGTAAATCCCAAAAGGTTGATTCTGTTCATCTGGACATAGCGTTTTGAAAACGTTTTGAAAACACTATGTCCTGATGAACAGAATCAACCTTTTGGGATTGTGTAGACATAGAGATATTCATGAAAACTTGATGTTTTTAAGTTTTTCTTTTCTCTTGCTATTTCAGATATATTTACATGTTCAAAATAAAATTATTCTATCTATCTATCTATCTATCTATCTATCTATCTATCTATCTATCTATCTATCTATCTATCTATCCACACGGACAGATCAGTATGAGGGAAAGAGGATTTGGGTAACTGGGTTACAAACACTTCTAAAAAGAAAAACAACAAACCCTGAAATCAGCACGTTTGTTAGAGCTCCATCTACTCTGGCTGTTCTGTCATCATCAGCAGGTGAGGTTCACCACAAAACACAAACACAATACCTCACAATGGAGGAACCAGAACTGGAAAATAATACAATCAAAGCTGGTAAAAAAAAAAAAAAAAAAAACTTCCAAACATATATTTTTGAATACTAAAATACTCTGAAAAGATGCAGGAGAAGTAGATTCATGTTAGGAAACATATTTAAGGTTTGCGGTGGTTTATGGAGATGTGAATGGTCACATGAAAGCGAAAGAAATCAGCTGTGGTGCTTTGAACAGATGACTGGCATCTTACAAAGATAACAGGATCATTCATGTCAGCTGCTGGTAGTTTGAAAGTGGCAGCTGATTCCTGCAGATAAACTGTGAAAGCAAACCATGTGAAATCTGTTTATTTTTCACAGGTTAAATGGATCAGAGACCTTTGAGAAATCTCTGTAATCCCCTAAAAACTGTTTCATTAGCTTATTTTCTTCACATGCTTTTGGTTCTTCACTGGAAAGAAGAACTGGATCACGAGGATTGCTTTGGTTCTGATGGCTGCTCAGTTTGACCGGCTAACTAATCCAGCTTCAGTCTGCAGCCAGGCTTTGCTCACCAGCACATAGCCCAAGTGGGTTGACCTAGTAAACCTACTAAACCAGCATACCGCCATTAAAACCAGCCGGCGTCTTAAGCAGCAGATTATGACCACTTTCCACTTTAATGTCCTCTCTGAGACTGTGCAGAAAAACCTACAGTAGACACATTTATTTACCATCATTATTGCTGTATTAAAGCATTTATCGCCTTATCACAGGCAGCCAACCTTTCTCATGAGCGGACGCCAGCGCCCAAGGAGCCTCGCCGTGAAAGTGGCGATCTCTGGTTTTATTCACGGCCCGATCAGATGGAAAGATGCTTCCCTTCGCTGCAGGCTGATGCAGATGTGAAAGTCAGCTTCAGTATTGATTACAGCCTCCATCTGTTGTGCGTTTTCTCAACATTTTTCCTCCATTTTCTATTGTGAATTACTCCCTTTGTTGTGTGTTATTTTTCCCATCCATTCCCAGGCTGTTTCCATGAGTCACTCAAAGTGTTCTCTGCTGCGATCCAGGCCCAAAGTATTATTACAGACAGACTTCTTGTTTATGGTTTTCTCATCAATAAATGGCCTATTGTCTCCGGACACCATGGGATTTAGTGTGGTGTCGTATTTTAATTTTTACTTTTAAACAGGAACACTGCTATAAATATTACATTTGTCCTCTGAAATAGTGTTTTCACAGGCAATTTCAAAAGTCAAAGCTGGGTGGGCGCCATTTACTGTAGCCTAATCCTTCCCTGCAGCACAGAGACAGTACTCTACTTTCTACAGTATTACATTTATTTGACAGCTGCTTTTATGAGTTATTTTAGAGATTAATCCATAAGTGCATGCAGCACTTGGGAGCTGTGCCTCACAAGTGTGTGTGTCTGGTTACAAAGCAGAAAAAATGTACTTTGTGTATGTTTATATTAGGCAAGCTAATGTGCATTCATTAGCTTGCCCACTTTATTAGCTAAAGTTTGGAGTACATTGTGAAATCATCCTCTGAATTCAAGTCAGTTCAATTTTATTTATATAGCGCCAAATCACAGCAACAGTTGCCTCAAGCCACTTTACATTGTAAAGTTAAAGACCCTACAGAGAAAGTAGAGAAAGCCCCAACAATAAAGACAGTATTATTCTGTGTGAGACAGTCTTCCACCATGTTAACAGACACTAGTGTTGGAGTTAATTGTTAAATGTTGTCATTGTTGTGTCTAAACTGTGAGTCTTATATTCAGTTGTAGGTTTAGAGGAATTCTTTTGTGTGTCTTCCCCTCCTGTAGGTGTTTTATTGCAGGTACCTTCATGAGAAGGGGCCTGGTTCCTGTACTATAAGGAAGTAGAGCCTTATCTTTATGACCGTATAGTGCTTAGGTGAAGTGGACCAGTGAAAGGGTTAAGCTATGTGTATGTATATGTTAAAGGTCTGGTGACCCTTTGTGATGGGGGTGATGCCGTTGAATGTTTACCCAGGAAGTCATGAATAAACACTCACTCACTCACTCTCACGCACACACACACACACACACACACTCGTACTTACACACATTCACACGTGCACATACATACACAGTGCCTTAGCTTTTTATGACGTACCAAATGGGGTTACGATGTGGGGGCTGTGTAATTGTGTGTGTAAATGTGAATAA
>VVHJ01017894.1:2742-13066 GCA_015107715.1 Tylochromis polylepis
CAATATTTAAGGATAAGATACCATTGGTTAGATGAACATACCGATCCTTTCTCTCCTGGTTCTCCTGTGTCACCCTGAAAAAAAAAAAAACAGGCATAAATAATTACATGCATGCAGAAACATCCAAAGATATTTTACCAGATACGTTTCATATTTTATTATTCTGCAATACTGTGTCACTTTGTCACAAAAGATTATTCCCCACAACAGATTTTGCAAACTCAAGTGATGCTTGACACTGTTAACAACTACATCCTTCTTAATGGCATCACTGCGAGCGTCTCTTTTTTCCCGCTTCGTGGTACTGTCAGTGGTCGATAACTCACCACATCTCCTCTCTCTCCTGCTGTTCCCTCAGCTCCAGGAAGTCCCTAAAATAAGCAAAAATAGGCAGATTTTCAGCTCAAATCCAACTCTGTGATTTGTTTAATATTAATAGCCATGATATTACAGTTTAATAAAAAATAAATAAATAAAATACCTGGTCTCCCTTTGGACCATCAAGACCAACTGCACCCTGAGAAAAACACGAAAAGCAAGATAATTGTTTTTGGCAATATGAAAGTATTAACTGGAAAGAAATACATTTAGTGCGCCAATACCTACACAATATAATAATCCAATTTACTAATCTATCCACATCAGATCCAGACTTTATTTATCTGACTGAAGCTGCCTGATTTAGAAAAAAGATATGACCATTGTGGTCTCTTTTAATGGAACTGCATTAGGACAGTGTGTGATATTGGATCAGTTATTTATTATTTTTTTTTACCATTTTTAATGAATTTTTATTATAATTGTCATTTTAGTGTGGTGATCATGCAGCGGTAACCCATTCTGACAAATTTATTTGGAAAACTAATCTGAAGCCATCTGTCGGTTGTATGCGCAGTATTTCCTGACAGGGGCCTGATACTGGGTTGCCTGCAGAGTCACAACAACACCCCATCCACCTTTTTTCAACTCAGGGGTAAAAACACACTACTGTTCCTGCTATAAATGGTTATCCAAAACTTGTTTCTGAAAAACTGTAAACACATCAGGCCAGATTTAAACCTCATTTTTGCTTGCTCTGAAAAATCGCTGTAGTTCATCCAATTCACCCACTTAGTTCCAGTTACACCAGAAAGCCTGCAAACAATAAAATTAAGGATTTGCTATGTTTACAGTGTGTATTAGCAATTTGTATATTCTCTGCACACCCTCCACCCCACCTGATCAGCTGATGTAGCTTTCTCCCTGCTCTGCAGGTCTGAACATGAACCCAGCAGAGTGAAGATGTCTTGTTGGGTTTTTACCCACCTTTAAAGAGGATCATTTATATCTGTTTGATTCTTTTGATATCAGCAAATCTCAACCGTACCCCCACACAAATTCAGTTCCCATATTGTTCTGATTCAACAAAAATAGCATTATTGTGCAACTTAATAAGCAGAGTGAGGTAGTGCTGTGAGCCATGGTACATGTGACAACTTATTTTGGACATGACTTCATTTTAAATCAAATCTGTGTTTTTATCTCGTTTCATTTTGTGTTTCTTACCCTGTCTCCTTTCTGACCACGAAAACCAGCAGGGCCAGGGAGTCCTGGAAGGCCTGGATTTCCTTTGCTGCCCTATTTTAAAAAATAGCCACACATACAGACATAACCTGCTTTTAACATACAATACACACACACATTCAGAATCACAACACAGAAGAGACTGTGTGAAGCTTAGAGAAGGTACCCTACCACCCCCAACTTAATCTAACCATATCTACAGGGAAAAAAACCCCCAAAACAAATTCCAGCTTTACATCAATCTGAACTACAAGGCTGGACCCACCAGCAACCCAAGCATCCACCCTCCCTTGGATGTATTAGGGTGTATGTGGGGATGTGGGCATTCCTGGGGAACAGAGATTTCTTTCAGGGTTTCTCAGGTTGTTTTCCTGCCCTGAATCCCCCCTGAGCTGCAGAAAAAAATAAAAGCCTTTAACACAAGAGACCATTCATGCCCACTCACCAGTGGATTAGAGACTTAACTGCAGGGACAGGCGTTCATAAAGACCTTCAGCTCTTTATTAAAAGCACAAAAACATGACTCCACTTTCCTGCAATGAATATCTGAGCAGATACAAGGTTTGTCTTTGCTGGATTATTCTCGTGTCGAATAATACTTTCAGGATGGATTGTATTTATGAACGCTGTGTCTGCTTGGCTTTCAGTTTCAAGGTGCTCACTCCCAGCGTCAAGCAAAAAGGACCAGCTTGCACTTTTCTCAAGGCCCATCAGACCTTGGAAATTATTGTGTTCTTTTTTATTTTTTGCCAGTTTTAATTTATCGTTACCTGAATGTTTCCTCTCTGAACTTGCTTCTCAATTCACCTATAGTCTCCTTTTCATCAGCACCCTTTCCCACAACAGCACTATCATAATCCTGTTGTTTTTCACTCAGGCTGAGTTAGTTCTAACAGAAAACAGTGCTTTTAACCCAGATTTGCTGATTTCGCTGCCTGCCAGCAGGAGATCTCAGGAACTGTGCAATACTTTGCATTTATATGACTGTAAAGAGAAACAATTAAGTACTATTTTTCTACCCTTTCATGATCTAAATCAGAGTTTTATTTTATTTTTCTGCTAATTAACATAAATAAATTCTACTGTGGACCTTTATCTCAGATCCTTAAATCATGTTGGTGTGTATTGTGTAATACAATTAAACTCTGCCAGTGTAATCAAAGTATAGATACCTGTTTATGTGCTTTTTACATGTATTATTAAAGCCTTTCCGGTCTATACGACCCTTATGTTTTCCAGCAATTTTAGAACCAAAACAATATGTCAGCAGCTGTAGCTTATTGCATATATATTGCGATATTTCATGTCAAATGATAACTACAAGAGTAATAAAGTACAAATTATTTGTCAAAATGATTTAGAAAGAGTTCTGCCATCACATTATCTGTCAACCATACAGTTCTGGCTACTGTATGTTAACCATACATATATAACCATAGAATCACTAAAGCTAGATTGTGAATTAAAGTTGTTTGTTGCAGTGGTGATCCAGCACTGGATTGTCACCATAAGACTTTCACTTCATGTACCTCAGGGTTTTATGTCGAGACCACATTGAGAAGTAGACTATAGGTTGGTTAAAACTACATTTCTATCATCTGTCTGTATATTTATCTAAGTATGGATAAACTTCTGATGCCTTTTGCCTAAAAAATATTTGCATAAAATTTCCCAGAATCACAATTAGGAGTGAGTTGTGATTTTGGGCAGCTCACATGAAAAATACTCAAACATACCTTATTTTGGTGTTATTTGCCCAATTTTGGAGATATCCGCTGTAAAGATATCCTAATGTATTTGAAAAATTCAGCAGCAAAATGTCTTAATAGAAACCAAGACCTGGTTGCTCAAAAATATATATATATAAATCTACAAATCTTTTTGTGAGCAGTTTCTTTGAACTGCTTTTTTTTCTGTCTCATTCCACCAACCCAGAGAAGCATGCAGATAGCTAATGTCACGGCTCGGTTGTAATGAAGTCAGACTATTGCTTTCTTCTCTTCAGTGATACACTTGACTGTTGATGTTCACTAAGAGATAAAATAGTTCTCACTCCAAAAACATCTAGATGAATAACTAGCGCTACGTGCAAAAGAAAGTATATGTACAATCAACATTTCTGATGATTTTCCGTTATTGTCACACATATCTCAGATTTCAGACTAAACTAATAGCCTTTATCTAGAGTGTGACTGTTCCACTGTGAACTACTGTAAATGAATGCAACAAAGATCACCATCTTTGGGGAAGTTAAAGTGAAACCAGCACTGACCAAAACCTCAGCAAACAAGCAATATTTATTTATAGTACTTTTCCCAGGACAGGAGTCAAACTGCTTTGCAGAAAATGAAATCTAAAACAAAATGTTAAAGTATTTTACATTTAAGAAGAATCTTACTTGTTCAGTAACTCTGTGTTAAATTCTTTTTCTCCCATATTTTTTTTCAAAAGATAATGTCCCTCACAGAAAAGAAGGCTTTCCCTCAGGTCTTACCCTGGCTCCTGACAATCCTGGGGGCCCATCAGGTCCTCTTTCTCCTCGTTCGCCCTAAAACACAGAAGAGCTATGGTCACATCTGGAAATACAGACAGAAGTGAGTCAAAATGCAAGTGAAAAGAAATTTTCATGCAGTTTGGTAAGGTTGATGTTGTTTGTCATGTGTGACATACTGCATGTGTTGATATTTTTAGGTAAACTGTCCTGTACCTATTACAGGGAATCTTTTATATCCTTATCATTTACAGCTCATTATTTTTATTGTAGCACAAGTCATCGTTCATAATAGTCCTTATTTATCATATATCTCAGTCAATCCTCTGGGTAAAAGGGAGCTTTTTTTGGCTCCCTTTTATTAGCTATATCGTTTTTTTCTAATTGGCTGGCACTCCTAAAGAGGAGGTAAGGTTGTGTGTCTGAGATGACTACATTAGGAATATGCTCTCACTGACATCATTCAGATCCAAAAATATAAACACTGCCTGAAATTTGAAGCCTGAGCTTTTGGCTCACAGATTAGTTGTACGTACACTGACCTCATTAGCAGACCATGTTCAGCATGAGCATCCTCCTCCTTGAAGGTGACAAAAATTGAATTTCTGTGGGGTTTTTTAAAAAATATTTTAACTGCTGGCATTAGCAACAGTTTTACTGGAGATTGTTTATCTGAATTTCAAGAGTGAGAGCACACCCTGTACACTCTCCTTCTGACTGTATATCTGTCAGTGCCTTCCTGCTCTACATGACTGTTTGCTCTCAATTTCTCTTTCAATAAACATCATTTAATCATATTTGAGGCTGCGGTCTCTGCATCTGTTTGTGTATGTTCTGAATGGAGCCCAGCAAAGGTGCAGTGTTTTCCCTCTCATCTCATCTATCATCCTACTGAAATCACTGTTACTGCCTCTTATCGCTTTAATTTTACCCTACTGAGGAAGACGAACAGTTACTTACATCATGGAGTTTCCTTTACTCTGTAACAATTAGGTTCCTTTGTTCATATTGATCAGATTTACAGAGGCTATAATACTAAAGCTTCTAGCATAAAATAACAAGGCATAACCAATTTCTTTAGACGTGTGTGCACCATGCCCTGCAAGTAGGCCATGTAGGTAAAGCTAGCTGGTAACTGCTTGTGGCTATTGTGTTTGGCCCACAGGAAGCTGGAAGTCAGGACTTAGGTGAGATAAATAATAGATATTTGGGACATCATGAAGGGCTGGAAGTAAACGGGAGAGGATCTTCCAGGTTACGAACGGAAAATAACTATTTTGGAGGTTAAAGTGAAAACTGGGTACATGAATTTCAGAGACTTACTGGTCCTCCTCTGGGCCCAATAGGTCCCACCTCTCCTTGATCACCACGTTCACCCTAGTGTACAAGATATCAGACAGGATAATCATCAGAGCTCCAAAAGGCAAGAATTTTTGTCACCTACTCATAGTAAAGGTTATCTGACTAATCCATTAGTTGGTACCCTTGACCAGGTAAAATACAGTGGTTTAATGTGCTTTTACATGCATCCTTTGAGGCTCTTGCTTAACAATTTCGCCTTGCTTCGAACTTACTTGTTTCCCTGGAGACCCCATCAGACCAACAACTCCTGGATCGCCTGTGTTACCCTGGTGACACAGAGAGACAAAGAGAACATCACTGGTTCATCTTACTGTGAAACTCCTGTCTTTTGGCAGACATAGTTTTGTTTTTCAGATGTGTTGGTACAGAAGCATTGATCATACCTTTGCACCTCCATGTCCTTTTTGACCATAAGCTCCTGGCAAACCCTGCATGAAGAAAATGATAATAAGTGAAAATATCTGAGTCAAGAAAAGATGTTAATGAGGAAGCAGGCTGTCAGACGTCACTTACAGGAAGTCCCTGTGGGCCAGCATCACCTGGAGCTCCATTTTTTCCTGGAAGACCCTAAAAATAAAAGCAATTGAACACTTGGAGGAACTGCTAAACACCTTTATTGTTATTGTATTATGAATGCTAAAAGTAATTCCTAAGCAAATGTCTATAGGCTTAGACTGAAGGCTTTCTAACTAAAAGCAGTCTTTTCAGAATCTAGGCTTCTGCTCATTATTAATTAGATATTAATAAAAACAGGCATTAGTTACCTTAGACCCTGGCAGTCCAGGAATTCCTTCACGACCATCTGGACCAGGAAGGCCCTGTTGGCAAGATACGAGGGATCTCATTACAAAACTTATTACATACAGACACATTTAAATCAAAGTACCACAATAAGAAAAAGAGGAAGGGGTTATACTTGGTAGGGAAGGAATATGTGTAGAGATAAAGCTATTTAAACCCAATATGGTCAGCAATGATAGCTAAACAGTAAAATGAGAGCATTATTCCGATTGAATTCTGAATTCTAGCAAGACAAACACCCAGGAAAACTCGTCAATAGTTAGAATACAGGTAGGAAAGGAGCATAACAATATGAATTCACCAGACAATGGTCGCATGGCTTTAGAAGTAGAAAACAGCAGGAAAGTAGGTCAGTAAGAAGACATAGAAGGCATATATTTTAAAAAAAAAGAAGACATAGAAGAAAAGATTGGTTGATTGATTGATTAGAATCAATTTATAAGACAGCTGTGCTCACAGGGTCTCCTTTTGGCCCCGGAACTCCTCTGATTCCTGGTGGACCTCGGTCCCCCTATGAAATAACAAACTGCAATTAACTGCAAACAAATTCACATGATGACAGGCTCTAAGTTCATGCTGGGTGATGTATTTCAACTGGAAAGAGAGTCAAAAGAAAACTTGGGCTGATGCTAAATTTCACAGTTGTTCTCTTCAGTCAGATTTGTGATCTTACCAGCACTCCCTTTGGGCCAGTCTCACCAATGGGTCCTCTCTGGCCTGGATCTCCCTAAAAATGGTCAGTTTTCATCAGCATTTTAACCAAGTAACAAGGAATACTGTGCAGAGATAATACTAAGTTTCCACTCACTGGAGCTCCCAGGATTCCACGAGGTCCTATATCACCTGGGTTTCCACGAGGTCCCTGTTTACAGTAACAAAAAAAATGGGTATAAGTCAAATTAAGTTAATAAATGTTTTTCTAATTAAAAGTATACATGATTCACTTTCCAGTGCACTTCTTAGATCATGAAATTATTGGGTTTTACTTATGTTTTTGGTCTTTCAGCCTGTATTGGATAGAGACTATGTAGATAGACAGGCAAGTGGGGAAAGACTGCAGCAAAGGGCCGGGGGTTGGACTTGAACCTGGGCCTACTGCTCTCCGGCCATACAACATATGGTTTTTATCATATCCCACTGAGCTAAACTAGCACCATTACTGAGTTTTATTAATAATGGGTTTTTTTGGGGGAGAACAAGCAAACTCCTCACAGAAAGGCCCTGGCCAGATGGTGGAGTTGAACTCAGGACCTTTTCTCTTGAGGCAACAGTGCTAACCACTGTGCTGCCCCTTTTTATATAACAGCATGTCTATAATCTATAAATTCTAGTCTATAAATTGTCTATAAATTGTAGCTATGGACCACAATAAGCAGCTTGCACAAACTTCCTTTGGGGTATTTTTTTTAATACGACTGTCCTTTAATATTTTCCCCGTTCGCTCAAACTATATTGTTTACATTTACAAATACAATCCATGAAACTATATGTAGTGTGCGTCCTCTCACCCTGTCACCTTTAGAGCCCATTATTCCTGGGAGGCCTCTTGATCCAGCTGGGCCCTAGAGTTACTCAGCAGATAGAGGAGTGTTAATATGTTTGACTGCATGGAGCGATTTCTGTATGGATTCAGATTTTTAGGGTCACAGTCAGCTTTAAGAGAATGATAAAATATTTTACTGGTAGTCCTTGAGATCCAACTTCACCAGGCAGTCCCTGTTCACCCTCATCTCCCTGAGAAATTAATGTCCCAGAAATGTCAGGATTTGATATCAATGCTTAATTTTTTTTTCCATGTCGTGAAAACTACCTGTTAGCATAAGGTTACCTTGTGTCCTTGTCTTCCCGGCTCACCTGATTCACCCTTAACCCCTTTGTGACCCTGTAAACAGAAACTAATTGTTAGAAATTATCAACAAAAAGCAAATTAAATATGTTAATAATTGATTAACTTACTTTCATGCCTGGGAGGCCAGAATATCCAGTAATAGCTGAGGGGCAGGCATTGGGACACTGGAAAATACAACAGCCTATTTGAGGTCATGGAAAAGCCCTGCCAGCAGGGGGCTCCACTGACAGTTAAAACAATGCTGTAATCTCACAGTCAAGATAATCGGTTTTTAAGATAATACTTTATTCCAGATTTGGAAAATTCTTTTATTACAACAGTTACTATAAGAATAAGAACAATATTTCAAAATCAACAAAGGAATGATAATCTTGCTGCTGATCACATCATTTACATTAAGTCTATTTATGTTACGTTCTTTGTAGGTGTCCCTGGTATGTAAGCCAAATGTAAAATTGTGATTTTACTAACAAATGGTTACAGGTTTATCTACTTACCAGGTTCTCGCCTTCATAGACAGCTGGAGGCCCCTAGAAAAAAGTGTCTGAGCTTAAATCATCTTATTTTTATTTTCAATACAGACCCCATCTATTCATAAAATAAATTAATAGGTCATTAACTTTTATTATCTTTTTTTTTTTCCTGATGATGTTCATTACCAGTGTAGACAGAAACTGGGATACTTACTCTTGGACCAGGAGGACCAGGAAGACCAACTTGACCTCTTCTGCCTCTTGCTCCCTGCAGCAGATAGATGAGTTTTTATTAATCAGTTGTGTAGTCATCAGCAGCACATGTTTTGTGATGATTGTATTTGTTTGTACTGAAGGTATTAGCGCCTTGAAAAATAAAAACTACAAATTCTATTCTACAAAAAACCTAAGAAATTGCATTTAAGCAATTTATGATTTATATACTCACAGGGGGTCCTAATTTTCCCAGTTCACCTGGTAGCCCATCGGTACCAGGAATACCCTGTTAAAAAAAATACAGCAAAATAGACATAAACTGTTGTAAATGACCTCCACACGCACCTGTGCAACACTGAGCAGTTTTTCACAGAAGAACTGATAAATTCTAACAAAATCACACCAAAATATTAGCCGCAATAATAATTTAAAAGCTCCCGTTTGTGGAAATGACATTAACAAGATGATCAGATATTTATTATTTATCAAATGAAGGCTTACTTTAAAAAAACAAAACAAAACAAAAACCAGAAAAACATTGAAGATTCAAATTTCTTTTTTGTAGAAGTTAGATATTTTCACCATACTCTGCCCAAAGAATACAGTTACATCCATCCACTTCTCAATATAAGACCCCTGGAACTACAGAACAGACTTTAAATATGTTATAAAGTAACCAGTAACCACTCAGTTACTGGTAACCACAAATCAGTAACCACTGATTTGTTTGTTCATTTGTTTAATGTACATACATATGCCAACCTGAAAAGGACTTAGAAATCAGCAGTATACTCACATCAAGTCCATCAGGACCTACGCCCTGTGGGAGAGCAGTCCTAAATTACAATGTGTCAAACTGAGAGGAAGAAATAATTACAAATTTGCAAAAATTCTGGCAGGTTCTATTAGTTTTAGTCAAATTGTTTCAATGCACTTTTTCAAACTAGGCTGTACAGGATATAATAGGCAATAACTAAAATGAAGAATGAGTTAACATTTGTAATGAAAAGAAGGTAAAATATATAAAGCAATACATATTTGAATATTAATATCTGTACTTACAGGCTCTCCAAGAGGCCCACGAGCTCCAGGTTCCCCCTGAAAACCAACAAGAACAGAAATATTATTTCACACGAAGACGGAGAAGTACAGCATGCTTGCAGATATGTGGCAGCTGCAAGTACAGTATTCTCCTGTAACTGTACTGTGAATAATTGGTTTAAAGATTTCAGCAACATGACTGACTGAGAAATATCTTGAGACAATAAACTTACTTTTGAGCCTTTTGGGCCTGTAAGGCCTAGATCCCCAGGAGGTCCCACAGGTCCCTATGGACACAACACAAAGTCCATTCAATTCTTGGCATGCAATCATGATATTTTAAATATATATATATATATTATACTCTAGCTGCCATACCATTTTTTTTCTCTTCCTATTGTTTTTTTGTTTGATTTGTGTGTGTGTGTGTGTGTGTGTGTGTGTGTGTGTGTGTGTGTGTGTGTGTGTGTGTGTGTGTGTGTGTGTGTGTAATGCAAGCTACCAGCATTCATAATAATATCCTAGATA